>JAYKKM010000189.1:0-131392 GCA_035772405.1 Chrysogorgia sp. JL179-B06 | reverse complement strand
CTTGACAAGTTATCTTGACAAGTTTTCTTATCTTGTCTTGTCTTGGGTCTTGTCTTGACAAATTGTCTTGTCTTGTCTTGTCTTTTCTTGTCTTTTCTTGACAAGTTTTCTTATCTTGTCTTGTCTTGCATTGCCTTTCCTTTCCTTGTCTTGTCTTGTCTTGTCTTGTCTTGTATTGTCTTGTATTGCCTTGCCTTGTCTTGTCTTGCCTTGTCTTGTCTTGTCTTGTCATATCTTGTCTTGTCTTGTCTTGTCTTGTCTTGTCTTGTCTTGTCTTGTCTTGTGTTGTCTTGTGTTGTGTTGTCTTGACTTGTCTTGTTCTTGTCTTGACAAGTTGTCTTGTCTTGACCAGTTTGTTGTCTTGTCTTGACAAGTTGCCTTGTTTTGTCTTGTCTTGTATTGCCTTGCCTTGTATTGCCTTGTCTTGTCTTATCTTGTATTGTCTTGACAAGTTGTCTTGTCTTGTCTTGACAAGTTGTCTTGTCTTGTCTTGTCTTGTCTTGTCTTGTCTTGTCTTGACAAGTTTGTCTTGTTCTGTCTTGACAAGTTGTTCTTGTCTTGTCTTGACAAGTTGTCTTGTCTTGTCTTGACAAGTTGTCTTGTGCTTGTTGTTTCTTATCTTGTCTTGTTTTTGTCTTGTCTTGTCTTGTCTTGTCTTGTCTTGTCGTTTCTTGTCTTGTTCTTGTCTTGCCTTGTCTTGTCTTGTCTTGTCTTGTCATCTTTGACAAGTTGTTTTGTCTTCTCTTGTCTTGTCTTGACAAGTTGTCTTGTCTTGACAAGTTGTCTTGTCTTGTCTTGTCGTTTCGTTTCTTGTCTTGTCTTGTCTTCTCTTGTATTGTCTTGTCTTGTCTTGTCTTGTCATGTCTTGTCTTGTCTTGTCATGTCTTGTCTTGTCTTGACAAGTTGTCTTGTCTTGTCTTGTCTTTTCTTTTTTTGTCTTGTCTTGTCTTGTCTTGTCTTGTCTTGTTTTGCCTGGTCTTGGCCTTGTCTAGTCTTGTCTTGTCTTGACAAGATGTCTTTTCTTGACAAGTTGTTCTTGTCTTGACAAGTTGTCTGTCTTAATAAGTCGTCTTGTCTTGTCTTGACGTATCTTGTCTTGTCTTGACAAGTTGTCTTGTCTTGTCTTGACGAGTTGTCTTGTCTTGTCTTGTCTTGTCTTGTCGTTTCTTTTATTGTCTTATCTTGTATTGTCTTGTCTTGTCTTGTCTTGTCTTGTCTTGTCTTGTCTTGTCTTGTCTTGTCTTGTCTTGTCTTGTCTTGTCTTGTCTTGTCTTGTCTTGTCTTGTCTTTGTCTTGTCTTTTCTTGTCTTTGTCTTTTCTTGTCTTGTCTTGTCTTGCCTTGCCTTGTCTTGTCTTGTCTTGACAAGTTGTCTTGTCTTGACAAGTTGTCTTGTCTTGGACAAGTTGTCTTTTCTTGACAAGTTGTCTTGTCTTGACAAGTTGTCTTGTCTTAATAAGTTGTCTTGTCTTGTCTTGTCGTATCTTGTCTTGTCTTGACAAGTTGTCTTGTCTTGTCTTGTCTTGACAAATTGTCTTGTCTTGTCTTGACAAGTTGTCTTGTCTTGTCGTGACAAGTTGTCTTCTCTTGTCTTTTCTTTTCTTGTCGTGTCTTGTCTTGACAAGTTGTCTTGTCTTGTCTTGACAAGTTGTCTTGTCTTGTCTTGTATTGTCTTGTCTAGTCTTGTCTTGTCTTGTCTTGTCATGTCTTGCCTTTCCTTTCCTTATCTTGTCTTTTCTTTTCTTGTCTTGTCTTGTCTTGTCTTGTCGTTTCTTTTCTTGTCTTGTCTTGTATTGTATTGTCTTGTCTTGTCTTGTCTTGTCTTGTCTTGTCTTGTCTTGTCTTGTCTTGTCTTGTCATGTCTTGACAAGTTGTCTTGTTTTGTCTTGCTGTCTTTTCTTTTCTTGTCTTTTCTTGTCTTGTCTTGTCTTGTCTTGTCTTGTCTTGTCTTGTCTTGTCTTGTCTTGTCTTGTCTTGTCTTGTCTTGTCTTGTCTTGCCTTGTCTTGTCTTGTCTTGTCTTGTCTTGTCTTGTCTTGTCTTGTCTTGTCTTGTCTTGTCTTGTCTTGTCTTGTCTTGTCTTGACAAGTTGTCTTGTCTTGACAAGTTGTCTTGTCTTGACAAGTTGTCTTGTCTTGACAAGTTGTCTTGTCTTGACAAGTTGTCTTGTCTTGACAAGTTGTCTTGTCTTGACAAGTTGTCTTGTCTTGACAAGTTGCCTTGTCTTGACAAGTTGCCTTGTCTTGACAAGTTGTCTTGTCTTGACAAGTTGTCTTGTCTTGTCTTCTATTGCCTTTCCTTGTCTTGACAAGTTGTCTTGTCTTGTCTTGACAAATTGTCTTGTCTTGTCTTTTCTTGTCTGGTCTTGACAAGTTTTCTTGTCTTGTCTTGTCTTGTCTTGCCTTGTATTGCCTAGCCTTGTCTTGCCTTGTCTTGTCTTTTCTTGTCTTGTCATGTCTTGTCTTGTCTTGTCTTGTCTTGACAAGTTGTCTTGTCTTGACAAGTTGCCTTGAATTGTCCTGTCTTGACAAATTGTCTTGTCTTGTCTTCTCTTGTCTTGTCTTGTCTTGTCTTGTCTTGTCTTGTCTTGTCTTGTCTTGTCTTGTCTTGCCTTGTCTTGTCTTGTCTTGCCTTGTCTAGTCTTGTCTTGTCTTGACAAGTTGTCTTTTCTTGACAAGTTGTCTTGTCTTGACAAGTTGTCTTTTCTTGACAAGTTGTCTTGTCTTGACAAGTTGTCTTGTCTTAATAAGTTGTCTTGTCTTGTCTTGTCGTGTCTTGTCTTGTCTTGAGAAGTTGTCTTGTCTTGTCTTGACAAGTTGTCTTGTCTTGTCTTGTCTTGACTTGTCGTTTCTTTTCTTGTCTTGTCTTGTATTGTCTTGTCTTGTCTTGTCTTGTCTTGTCTTGTCTTGTCTTGTCTTGTCTTGTCTTGTCTTGTCTTGTCTTGTCTTGTCTTGTCTTGTCTTGTCTTGTCTTGCCTTGTCTTGTCTTGTCTTGTCTTGTCATGTCTTGTCATGTCTTGACAAGTTGTCTTGTTTTGTCTTGTCTTTTCTTGTCTTTTCTTGTCTTGTCTTGTCTTGTCTTGTCTTGTCTTGTCTTGCCTTGTCTTGTCTTGTCCTTGACAAGTTTGTCTTGTCTTGACTTGTCTTGTCTTGACAAGTTGTCTTTTCTTGACAAGTTGTCTTGTCTTGACAAGTTGTCTTGTCTTAATAAGTTGTCTTGTCTTGTCTTGTCGTATCTTGTCTTGTCTTGACAAGTTGTCTTGTCTTGTCTTGACGAGTTGTCTTGTCTTGTCTTGTCTTGACAAGTTGTCTTGTCTTGACTAGTTGTCTTGTCTTGTCGTGTTGACAAGTTGTCTTGTCTTTTCTTTTCTTGTCTTGTCGTGCCTTGTCTTGTATTGTCTTGTATTGTCTTGTCTTGTCTTGTCTTGTCTTGTCTTGTCTTGTCTTGTCTTGTCTTGTCTTGTCTTGTCTTGTCTTGTCTTGTCTTGTCTTGTCTTGTCTTGTCTTGTCTTGTCTTGTCTTGTCTTGACAAGTTGTCTTGTCTTGACAAGTTGTCTTGTCTTGACAAGTTGTCTTGTCTTGAAAAGTTGTCTTGTCTTGACAAGTTGTCTTGTCTTGACAAGTTGTCTTGTCTTGACAAGTTGTCTTGTCTTGTCTTGTATTGCCTTTCCTTGTCTTGACAAGTTGTCTTGTCTTGTCTTGACAAATTGTCTTGTCTTGTCTTTTCTTGTCTGGTCTTGACAAGTTGTCTTGTCTTGTCTTGTCTTGCCTTGTATTGCCTTGCCTTGTATTGCCTTGCCTTGTCTTGCCTTGTCTTGTCTTGTCTTGTCTTGTCATATCTTGTCTTGTCTTGTCTTGTCTTGTCTTGTCTTGTCTTGTCTTGTCTTGTCTTGTCTTGACTTGTCTTGTCTTGCCTTGCCTTGTCTTGACTTGTCTAGTCTTGTCTTGTCTTGACAAGTTGTCTTGTCTTGACAAGTTGTCTTGTCTTGACATGTTGTCTTGTCTTGACAAGTTGTATTGTCTTGACAAGTTGTCTTGTCTTAATAAGTTAGCTTGTCTTGTCTTGTCGTATCTTGTCTTGTCTTGACAAGTTGTCTTGTCTTGTCTTGACGAGTTGTCTTGAATTGTCTTGTTCTTGACGTGTCATTTCTTTTCTTGTCTTGTCTTGTCTTGTATTGTATTGTATAGTCTTGTCTTGTCTTGTCTTGTCTTGTCTGTCTTGTCTTGTCTTGTCTTGTCTTGTCTTGTCTTGTCTTGCCTTGTCTTGTCTTGTCTTGTATTGTCTTGTCTTGTCATGTCTTGTTATGTCTTGACAAGTTGTCTTGTTTTGTCTTGTCTTGTCTTTTCTAGTCTTTTCTTGTCTTGTCTTGTCTTGTCTTGTCAAGTCTTGTCTTGCCTTGTCTTGTCTTGTCTTATCTTGACAAGTTGTCTTGTCTTGACAAATTGTCTTGTCTTGACAAGTTGTCTTTTCTTGACAAGTTGTCTTGTCTTGACAAGTTGTCTTGTCTTAATCAGTTGTCTTGTCTTGTCTTGTCTTGTCTTGTCTTGACAAGTTGTCTTGTCTTGTCTTGACGAGTTGTCTTGTCTTGTCTTGTCTTGAGAAGTTGTCTTGTCTTGTCTTGACAAGTTGTCTTGTCTTGTCGTGACAAGTTCTCTTGTCTTGTCTTGTCTTTTCTTGTCTTGTCGTGCCTTGTCTTGAAAAGTTGTCTTGTCTTGTCTTGTCTTGTATTGTCTTGTCTTGTCTTGTCTTGTCTTGTCTTGTCTTGTCTTGTATTGTCTTGTCTTGTCTTGTCTTGTCTTGTCTTGTCTTGTCTTATCTTGTCTTGACAAATTGTCTTGTCTCGTCTTGACAAGTTGTCTTGTCTTTTCTTTTCTTGTCTTGTCTTGTCTTGTCTTGACAAGTTGTCTTGTCTTGACAAGTTGTCTTGTCTTGACAAGTTGTCTTGTCTTGACAAGTTGCCTTGTCTTGTCTTGTATTGCCTTTCCTTGTCTTGACAAGTTGTCTTGTCTTGTCTTGACAAATTGTCTTGTCTTGTCTTTTCTTGTCTGGTCTTGACAAGTTGTCTTGTCTTGTCTTGTCTTGTCTTGCCTTGTATTGCCTTGCCTTGTCTTGCCTTGTCTTGTCTTGTCTTGTCTTGTCTTGTCTTGTCTTGTCTTGTCTTGTCTTGTCTTGTCTTGACAAGTTGTCTTGTCTTGACAAGTTGCCTTGAATTGTCCTGTCTTGACAAATTGTCTTGTCTTGACAAGTTGTCTTGTCTTGACAAGTTGTCTTGTCTTGTCTTGTCTTGTCTTGTCTTGTCTTGTCTTGTCTTGACAAGTTGTCTTGTCTTGATAAGTTTTCTTGTCTTGACAAGTTGTCTTGTCTTGACAAGTTGTCTTGTCTTGTCTTGTCTTGTCTTGGCAAGTTGTCTTGAATTGTATTGCCTTGCCTTTTCTTGTCTTGTCTTGTCTTGTCTTGTCTTGTCTTGACAAGTTGTCTTGTCTTGACAAGTTGTCTTGTCTTGACAGTTGTCTTGTCTTGACAAGTTGCCTTGTCTTGTCTTGTCTTGTGTTGCCTTTCCTTGTATTGTCTTGTCTTGTTTTGAGAAATTGTCTTGTCTTGTCTTGTCATGTCTTGTCTTGTCTTGTCTTGTCTTGTCTTGTCTTGTCTTGTCTTGTCTTGTCTTGTCTTGTCTTGTCTTGTCTAGTCTTGTCTTGTCTTGTCTTGTCTTGTCTTGTCTTGACAAGTTATCTTGACAAGTTTTCTTATCTTGTCTTGTCTTGTCTTGTCTTGTCTTGTCTTGACAAGTTGTCTTGTCTTGTCTTGTCTTTTCTTGTCTTTTCTTGACAAGTTGTCTGTCTTGACAAGTTGTCTTGTCTTGTCTTGTCTTGTCTTGTCTTGTCTTGTCTTGTCTTGTCTTGTATTGTCTTTTCTTGTCTTGTCTTGTCTTGCGTTGCCATGTCTTGTCTTGTCTTGTCTTGTCTTGTCTTGTCTTGTCTTGTCTTGTCTTGTCTTGTCTTGTCTTGTCTTATCTTGTCTTGTCTTGAATTGTCTTGTCTTGTCGGTCTTGTCTTGTTTTGTTCTTGTCTTGTCTTGACAAGTTGTCTTGTCTTGACAAGTTGTCTTGTCTTGACAAGTTGTCTTGTCTTGACCAGTTGTCTTGTCTTGACAAGTTGCCTTGTCTTGTCTTGTCTTGTATTGCCTTTCCTTGTCTTGCCTTGTCTTGTCTTGTCTTGTTTTGAGAAATTGTCTTGTCTTGTCTTGTCTTGTCTTGTCTAGTCTTTTCTTGTCTTGTCTTGACAAGTTGTCTTGTCTTGTCTTGACAAGTTGACCTTGTCTTGCCTTGTCTTGCCTTGCCTTGCCTGCATTGTCTTGACAAGTTGTCTTGTCTTGTCTTGGCAAGTTGTCTTGTCTTGCCTTGTCTTGCCTTGCCTTGCCTTGCCTTGGCTTGTCTTGTCTTGTCTTGTCTTGACAAGTTGTCTTGTCTTGTCTTGACAAGTTCTCTTGTCTTGTCTTGTCAAGTTGTCTTGTCTTGTCTTGTCGTTTCTTTTCTTGTCTTGTCTTGTCTTGTCTTGTCTTGTCTTGTCTTGTCTTGTCTTGCCTTGTCTTGTCTTGTCTTGTCCTGTCTTGTCTTGTCTTGTCTTGTCATGTCTTGACAAGTTGTCTTGTCGTGTCTTGTCTTGTCTTATCTTGACAAGTTGTCTTGTCTTGTCTTGACAAGTTGTCTTGTCTTGTCGTTTGTCTTTTCTTGTGTTGTCTTGTCTTGTCTTGTATTGTCTTGTCTTATCTTGTCTTGTTTTGTCTTGTCTTGTCATGTCTTGTCATGACTTGACAAGTTGTCATGTCTTGTCATGTCCTGACAAGTTGTCTTGTTTTGTCTTGTCTTTTCTTTTCTTTTCTTTTCTTGTCTTGTCTTGGCTTGTCTTGTCTTGTCTTGTCTTGTCTTGTCTTGCCTTGTCTAGCCTTGTCTTGTCTTGATCTTGTCTTTTCTTGACAAGTTGTCTTGTCTTGACAAGTTTTCTTGTCTTGACAAGTTGTCTTGTCTTGTCAGTTGTCTTGTCTTGTCTTGTCGTATCTTGTCTTGTCTTGACAAGTTGTCTTGTCTTGTCTTGACTTGTCTTGTCTTGTCTTGTCTTGACAAGTTGTCTTGTCTTGTCTTGACAAGTTGTCTTGTCTTGTCTTGACAAGTTGTCTTGTCTTGTCTTGTCTTTTCTTGTCTTGTCGTGCCTTGTCTTGACAAGTTGTCTTGTCTTGTCTTGTATTGTCTTGTCTTGTCTAGTCTTGTCTTGTCTTGTCTTGTCAGGTATTGCCTTTCCTTGTCTTGTCTTGTCTTGTCTTGTCTTGTCTTATCTTGTCTTGCCTTGTCTTGTCTTGTCTTGACAAGTTGTCTTGTCTTTTCTTTTCTTGTGTTGTCTTGTCTTGTCTTGACAAGTTGTCTTGTCTTGGCAAGTTGTCTTGTCTTGACTGTTGTCTTGTCTTGACAAGTTGTCTTGTCTTGTCTTGTATTGTCTTTCCTTGTCTTGACAAGTTGTCTTGTCTTGTCTTGTCTTGTCTTGTCTTGTCTTTTCTTGTCTGGTCTTGACAAGTTTTCTTGTCTTGTCTTGTCTTGTCTTGCCTTGTATTGCCTAGCCTTGTCTTGTCTTGTCTTGTCTTGTCTTGTCTTGACATGTCTTGTCTTGTCTTGTGTTGTCTTGTCTTGTCTTGACAAGTTGTCTTGTCTTGACAAGTTGCCTTGTCTTGTCTGTCTTGACTTGTCTTGTCTTGTCTTGACAAGTTGTCTTGTCTTGTCTTGTCTTGCCTTGTCTTGCCTTGCCTAGTCTTGTCTTGTCTTGTCATGTCTTGTCTTGTCTTGACAAGTTGTCTTGACAAGTTTTCTTATCTTGTCTTGTCTTGTCTTGTCTTGTCTTGTCTTGTCTTGACAAATTGTCTTGTCTTGCCTTGTCTTGTCTTTTCTTGTCTTTTCTTGTCTTGTCTTGACAAGTTTTCTTATCTTGTCTTGTCTTGTCTTGTCTTGTCTTGTATTGCCTTTCTTGTCTTGTCTTGTCTTGCGTTGTATGTCTTGTCTTATCTTGTCTTGTCTTGTCTTGTCTTGTCTTGTCTTGTCTTGTCATGTCTTGTCTTATCTTATCTTGTCTTGAATTGTCTTGTCTTGTTAGTCTTGTCTTGTCTTGTTCTTGTCTTGTCTTGACACGTTGTTTTGTCTTGACAAGTTGTCTTGTCTTGACAAGTTGTCTTGTCTTGACTAGTTGTCTTGTCTTGACAAGTTGCCTTGTCTTGTCTTGTCTTGTATTGCCTTTCCTTGTCTTGTCTTGTCTTGTTTTGAGAAATTGTCTTGTCTTGTCTTGTCTTGTCTTGTCTAGTCTTTTCTTGCCTTGCCTTGACAAGTTGTCTTGTCTTGTCTTGACAAGTTGACCTTGTCTTGCCTTGTCTTGCCTTGCCTTGCCTTGCCTGCATTGTCTTGACAAGTTGTCTTGTCTTGTCTTGACAAGTTGTCTTATCTTGCCTTGTCTTGCCTTGCCTTGCCTTGCATTGCCTTGCCTTGTCTTGTCTTGTCTTGACAAGTTGTCTTGTCTTGTCTTGACAAGTTCTCTTGTCTTGTCTTGACAAGTTGTCTTGTCTTGTTTTGTCGTTTCTTTTCCTTTCTTGTCTTGTCTTGTCTTGTCTTGTCTTGCCTTGTCTTGTCTTGTCTTGTCTTGTCTTGTCTTGTCTTGTCTTGTCTTGTCTTGTCTTGTCATGTCTTGACAAGTTGTCTTGTCTTGTCTTGTCTTGTCTTATCTTGACAAGTTGTCTTGTCTTGTCTTGACAAGTTGTCTTGTCTTGTCGTTTCGTTTCTTGTGTTGTCTTGTCTTGTCTTGTATTGTCTTGTCTTATCTTGTCTTGTTTTGTCTTGTCTTGTCATGTCTTGTCATGACTTGACAAGTTGTCATGTCTTGTCATGTCCTGACAAGTTGTCTTGTTTTGTCTTGTCTTTTCTTTTCTTGTCTTGTCTTGTCTTGTCTTGTCTTGTCTTGTCTTGTCTTGTCTTGTCTTGTCTTGTCTTGTCTTGCCTTGTCTTGTCTTGTCTTGTCTTGACAAGTTGTCTTTTCTTGACAAGTTGTCTTTTCTTGACAAGTTGTCTTGTCTTGACAAGTTGTCTTGTCTTAATAAGTTGTCTTGTCTTGTCTTGTCTTGAGAAGTTGTCTTGTCTTGTCTTGACAAGTTGTCTTGTCTTGACAAGTTGTCTTGTCTTGACAAGTTGTCTTGTCTTGTCTTGTCGTATCTTGTCTTGTCTTGACAAGTTGTCTTGTCTTGTCTTGACGAGTTGTCTTGTCTTGTCTTGACAAGTTGTCTTGTCTTGTCTTGTCGTGTCTTTTCTTGTATTGTCTTGTCTTGTCTTGTCATGTCTTGACAAGTTGTCTTGTCGTGTCTTGTCTTGTCTTGTCTTGACCAGTTGTCTTGTCTTGACAAGTTGCCTTGTCTTGTCTTGTATTGCTTTTCCTTGTCTTGCCTTGTCTTGTCTTGTTTTGAAAAATTGTCTTGTCTTGTCTTGTCTTTTCTTGTCTTGTCTTGACAAGTTGTCTTGTCTTGTCTTGTCTTGTCTTGACAAGTTGTCTTGTCTTGACAAGTTGTCTTGTCTTGACAAGTTGTCTTGTCTTGACAAGTTATCTTATCTTGACAAGTTGTCTTATCTTGACAAGTTGTCTTATCTTATCTTAACTTGTCTTGTCTTGACAATTTGTCTTGTCTTGTCTTGTCTTACCTTGTCTTGACTTGTCTTACCTTGTCTTGACTTGTCTTGTATTGCCTTTTCTTTTCTTGTTTGTCTTGTCTTGTATTGCCTTGCCTTGTCTTGTCTTGTCTTGTGTTGTCTTGTCTTATCTTGTCTTGTGTTGTCTTGTCTTGTCTTGTCTTGTTCTTGTCTTGTCTTGACAAGTTGTCTGGTCTTGTCTTGTCTTGTATTGCGTTTCCTTGTCTTGCCTTGTCTTGTCTTGTCTTGTCTTGACAAATTGTCTTGTCTTGTCTTGTCTTATCTTGTCTTGTCTTGTCATGTCTTGTCTTGTCTTGTCTTGTCTTGTCTTGTCTTGTCTTGTCTTGTCTTGTCTTGTCTTGTCTTGTCTTGTCTTGCCTTGTCTTGTCTTGTCGTTGTCTTGTCTTGACTTGTCTTGTCTTGACAAGTTGTCTTGTCTTGACCAGTTGTCTTGTCTTGACAAGTTGTCTTGTCTTGTCTGTATTGCTTTTCCTTGTCTTGCCTTGTCTTGTCTTGTCTTGTTTTGAGAAATTGTCTTGTCTTGTCTTGTCTTGTCTTGTCTTGTCTTGTCTTGACAAGTTGTCTTGTCTTGTCTTGTCTTGCATTGCCTTGACTTGTCTTGTCTTGTCTTGTCTTGTCTTTTCTTGTCTTTTCTTGACAAGTTGTCTTGACAAGTTTTCTTATCTTGTCTTGTCTTGTCTTGTCTTGTATTGCCTTTCCTTGTCTTGTCTTGTCTTGCTTGCATGTCTTGTCTTAGTCTTGTCTTGTCTTGTCTTGTCTTGTCTTGTCTTGTCTTGTCATGTCTTGTCTTATCTTGTCTTGTCTTGAATTGTCTTGTCTTGTCTGTCTTGTCTTGTTTTGTTCTTGTCTTGTCTTGACAAGTTGTCTTGTCTTGACTAGTTGTCTTGTCTTGACAAGTTGTCTTGTCTTGACAAGTTGCCTTGTATTGACAAGTTGCCTTGTCTTGTCTTGTCTTGTATTGCCTTTCCTTGTCTTGCCTTGCCTTGTCTTGTCTTGTTTTGAGAAATTGTCTTGTCTTGTCTTGTCTTGTCTTGTCTAGTATTTTCTTGCCTTGTCTTGACAAGTTGTCTTGTCTTGTCTTGACAAGTTGTCTTGTCTTGCCTTGTCTTGTCTTGCCTTGCCTTGCCTTGCCTTGCATTGTCTTGACAAGTTGTCTTGTCTTGTCTTGACAAATTGTCTTGTCTTGCCTTCTCTTGCCTTACCTTGCCTTGCATTGCCTTGTCTTGTCTTGTCTTGTCTTGACAAGTTGTCTTGTGTTGTCTTGACAAGTTCTCTTGTCTTGTCTTGACAAGTTGTCTTGTCTTGTCTTGTCGTTGCTTTTCTTTTCTTGTCTTGTCTTGTCTTGTCTTGTCTTGTCTTGTCTTGTCTTGTCTTGTCTTGTCTTGTCTTGACAAGTTGTCTTGTCGTGTCTTGTCTTGTCTTGTCTTGACAAGTTGTCTTGTCTTGTCTTGACAAGTTGTCTTGTCTTGTCGTTTCGTTTCTTGTCTTGTCTTGTCTTGTCTTGTCTTGTCTTGTCTTGTCTTGTCTTGTCTTGACTTGTCTTGTCCTGTCTTGTCTTGTCTTCACAATTTGTCTTGTCTTGTCTTGTCTTGACAAGTTGTCTTGTTTTGTCTTGTCTTATTTTGTCTCTTCACAAGTTGTCTTGTCTTGTCTTGACAAGTTGTCTTGTCTTGTCTTGTCTTGTATTGCCTTTCCTTTTCTTGTCTTGTCTTGTCTTGTATTGCCTTGCCTTGTGTTGTCTTGTCTTGTGTTGTCTTGACATATCTTGTGTTGTCTTGTCTTGTCTTGTCTTGTCTTGTTCTTGTCTTGTCTTGACAAGTTGCCTGTCTTTTCTTGTCTTGTATTGGCGTTTCCTTGTCTTGCCTTGTCTTGTCTTGTCTTGTCTTGACAAATTGTCTTGTCTTGCCTTGTCTTGTCTTGTCTTGTCTTGTCATGTCTTGTATTGCCTTTCCTTGTCTTGTCTTGCCTTGTCTTGTCTTGTCTTGTCTTGTTCTTGTCTTGTCTTGTCTTGTCTTGACAAGTTCTCTTGTCTTGACAAGTTGTCTTGTCTTGACAAGTTGTCTTGTCTTGACAAGTTGTCTTGTCTTGACCAGTTGTCTTGTCTTGACAAGTTGCCTTGTCTTGTCTTGTATTGCTTTTGCTTGTCTTGTCTTGCCTTGCCTTGTCTTGTCTTGTTTTGAGAAATTGTCCTTGTCTTGTCTTGTCTTGTCTTTTCTTGTCTTGTCTTGTCTTGTCTTGTCTTGTCTTGTCTTGTCTTGCATTGCCTTGACTTGTCTTGCCTTGCCTTGTCTTGTCTTTTCTTGTCTTTTCTTGACAAGTTGTCTTGACAAGTTTTCTTATCTTGTCTTGTCTTGTCTTGTCTTGTCTTGTCTTGTCTTGTCTTGTCTTGTCTTGTCTTGTCTTGTCTTGTCTTGTCTTGTCTTGTCTTGTCTTGTCTTGTCTTGACAAGTTGTCTTGTCTTCATAAGTTGTCTTGTCTTGTTTTGTCTTGTCTTGACAAGTTGTCTTGTCTTGACAAGTTGTCTTGTCTTGACAAGTTGTCTTGTCTTGACAAGTTGTCTTGTCTTGACAAGTTGTCTTGTCTTGACAAGTTGTCTTGTCTTGACAAGTTGTCTTGTCTTGACAAGTTTTCTTATCTTGTCTTGTCTTGTCTTGACAAATTGTCTTGTCTTGTCTTGTCTTTTCTTGTCTTTTCTTGACAAGTTGTCTTGTCTTGACTTGTCTTGTATTGCCTTTCCTTGTCTTGTCTTGTCTTGCCTTGTCTTGTCTTGTCATGTATTGCCTTGCCTTGTCTTGTCTTGCCTTGTCTTGTCTTGTCTTGTCATATCTTGTCTTGTCTTGTCTTGTCTTGTCTTGTCTTGTCTTCTATTGTCTGTCTTGTGTTGTCTTGTGTTGTCTTGACTTGTCTTGTTCTTGTCTTGACAAGTTGTCTTGTCTTGACCAGTTGTCTTGTCTTGACAAGTTGCCTTGTTTTGTCTTGTCTTGTATTGCCTTGCCTTGTATTGCCTTGTCTTGTCTTATCTTGTATTGTCTTGACAAGTTGTCTTGTCTTGTCTTGACAAGTTGTCTTGTCTTGTCTTTTCTTGTCTTGTCTTGTCTTGTCTTGACAAGTTGTCTTGTTCTGTCTTGACAAGTTGTCTTGTCTTGTCTTGACATGTTGTCTTGTCTTGTCTTGACAAGTTGTCTTGTCTTGTTGTTTCTTTTCTTGTCTTGTCTTGTCTTGTCTTGTCTTGTCTTGTATTGTCTTGTCTTGTCTTGTCTTGTCTTGTCTTGCCTTGTCTTGTCTTGTCTTGTCTTGTCATGTCTTGACAAGTTGTTTTGTCTTGTCTTGTCTTGTCTTGACAAGTTGTCTTGTCTTGACAAGTTGTCTTGTCTTGTCTTGTCGTTTCGTTTCTTGTGTTGTCTTGTCTTCTCTTGTATTGTCTTGTCTTGTCTTGTCTTGTCTTGTCATGTCTTGTCATGACTTGACAAGTTGTCATGTCTTGTCATGTCTTGACAAGTTGTCTTGTTTTGTCTTGTCTTTTCTTTTCTTGTCTTGTCTTGTCTTGTCTTGTCTTGTCTTGTCTTGTCTTGTCTTGCCTTGTCTTGTCTTGTCTTGTCTTGTCTTGTCTTGACAAGTTGTCTTTTCTTGACAAGTTGTCTTGTCTTGACAAGTTGTCTTGTCTTAATAAGTTGTCTTGTCTTGTCTTGTCTTGTCGTATCTTGTCTTGTCTTGACAAGTTGTCTTGTCTTGTCTTGACCAGTTGTCTTGTCTTGTCTTGTCTTGTCTTGTCGTTTCTTTTCTTGTCTTGTCTTGTCTTGTATTGTCTTGTCTTGTCTTGTCTTGTCTTGTCTTGTCTTGTCTTGCCTTGTCTTGTCTTGTCTTGTCTTGTCTTTTCTTTTCTTTTCTTGTCTTGTCTTGTCTTGTCTTGTCTTGTCTTGTCTTGTCTTGCCTTGCCTTGCCTTGCCTTGTCTTGTCTGAACAAGTTGTCTTGTCTTGACAAGTTGTCTTGTCTTGACAAGTTGTCTTTTCTTGACAAGTTGTCTTGTCTTGACAAGTTGTCTTGTCTTAATAAGTTGTCTTGTCTTGTCGTATCTTGTCTTGTCTTGACAAGTTGTCTTATCTTGTCTTGACGAGTTGTCTTGTCTTCTCTTGACAAGTTGTCTTGTCTTGTCTTGACAAGTTGTCTTGTCTTGTCGTGACAATTGTCTTGTATTGTCTTTTCTTTGTCTTGTCTTGTCGTGTCTTGTCTTGGACAAGTTGTCTTGTCTTGTCTTGACAAGTTGTCTTGTCTTGTCTTGTATTGTCTTGTCTTGTCTTGTCTTGTCTTGTCTTGTCAGGTATTGCCTTTTCTTATCTTGTCTTTTCTTTTCTTGTCTTGTCTTGTCTTGTCTTGTCTTGTCTTGTCTTGTCTTGTCTTGTCGTTTCTTTTCTTGTCTTGTCTTGTCTTGTCTTGTCTTGTCCTGTCTTGTCTTGTCTTGACTTGCCTTGTCTTGTATTGTCTTGTCTTGTCTTGTCTTGTCTTGTCTTGTCATGTCTTGTCATGTCTTGACAAGTTGTCATGTTTTGTCTTGTCTTTTCTTTTCTTGTCTTTTCTTGTCTTGTCTTGTCTTGTCTTGTCTTGTCTTGTCTTGTCTTGCCTTGTCTTGTCTTGACAAGTTGTCTTGTCTCGACAAGTTGTCTTGTCTTGACAAGTTGTCTTGTCTTGACAAGTTGTCTTGTCTTGTCTTGACAAGTTGTCTTGTCTTGTCTTGACAAGTTGTCTTGTCTTGTTGTTTCTTTTCTTGTCTTGTCTTTTATTGTCTTGTCTTGTCTTGTCTTGTATTGTCTTTTCTTGTCTTGTCTTGTCTTGCCTTGTCTTGTCTTGTCTTGTCTTGTCATGTATTGACAAGTTGTTTTGTCTTGTCTTGTCTTGTGTTGACAAGTTGTCTTGTCTTGTCTTGTCGTTTCGTTTCTTGTGTTGTCTTGTCTTCTCTTGTATTGTCTTGTCTTGTCTTGTCTTGTCATGTCTTGTCATGACTTGACAAGTTGTCATGTCTTGTCATGTCTTGACAAGTTGTCTTGTTTTGTCTTGTCTTTTCTTTTCTTGTCTTGCCTTGTCTTGTCTTGTCTTATCTTCACAAGTTGTCTTGTCTTGACAAATTGTCTTGTCTTGACAAGTTGTCTTTTCTTGACAAGTTTTCTTGTCTTGACAAGTTGTCTTGTCTTAATCAGTTGTCTTGTCTTGTCTTGTCGTATCTTGTCTTGTCTTGACAAGTTGTCTTGTCTTGTCTTGTCGTATCTTGTCTTGTCTTGACAAGTTGTCTTGTCTTGACAAGTTGTCGTGTCTTGTCGTGACAAGTTGTCTTGTCTTGTCTTTTCTTTTCTTGTCTTGTCGTGCCTTGTCTTGACAAGTTGTCTTGTCTTGTCTTGTATTATATTGTCTTGTCTTGTCTTGTCTTGTCTTGTCTTGTCTTGTCTTGTCTTGTCTTGTCTTGTCTTGTCTTGACAAGTTGTCTTGTCTTGACAAGTTGTCTTGTCTTGACAAGTTGTCTTGTCTTGACAAGTTGTCTTGTCTTGACAAGTTGTCTTGTCTTGACAAGTTGTCTTGTCTTGACAAGTTGTCTTGTCTTGACAAGTTGTCTTGTCTTGACAAGTTGTCTTGTCTTGACAAGTTGTCTTGTCTTGACAAGTTGCCTTGTCTTGTCTTGTATTGCCTTTCCTTGTCTTGCCTGCATTGTCTTGACAAGTTGTCTTGTCTTGTCTTGACAAGTTGCCTTGTCTTACCTTGCCTTGCCTTGCCTTGCCTTGCCTGCATTGTCTTGACAAGTTGTCTTGTCTTGTCTTGACAAGTTGTCTTGTCTTGCCTTGTCTTGCCTTGCCTTGCCTTGCATTGCCTTGCCTTGTCTTGTCTTGTCTTGACAAGTTGTCTTGTCTTGTCTTGACAAGTTCTCTTGTCTTGTCTTGACAAGTTGTCTTGTCTTGTCGTTGCTTTTCTTTTCTTGTCTTGTCTTGTCTTGTATTGCCTTGTCTTGTCTTGTCTTGTCTTGTCCTGTCCTGTCTTGTCTTGTCTTGTCTTGTCATGTCTTGACAAGTTGTCTTGTCGTGTCTTGTCTTGTCTTGTCTTGACAAGTTGTCTTGTCTTGTCTTGACAAGTTGTCTTGTTTTGTCTTGTCGTTTCGTTTCTTGTGTTGTCTTGTCTTGTCTTGTATTGTTTTGTCTTGTCTTGTCTTGTCTTGTATTGTCTTGCCTTGTCTTGTCTTGTCTTGTCCTGTCCTGTCCTGTCTTGTCTTGTCTTGTCTTGTCATGTCTTGACAAGTTGTCTTGTCGTGTCTTGTCTTGTCTTGTGTTGACAAGTTGTCTTGTCTTGTCTTGACAAGTTGTCTTGTCTTGTCGTTTCGTTTCTTGTGTTGTGTTGTCTTGTTTTTACTTGACTTGTCATGTCTTGTCATGACTTGACAAGTTGTCATGTCTTGTCATGTCCTGACAATTTGTCTTGTTTTGTCTTGTCTTTTCTTTTCTTGTCTTGTCTTGTCTTGTCTTGTCTTGTCTTGTCTTGTCTTGTCTTGTCTTGTCTTGTCTTGTCTTGCCTTGTCTAGCCTTGTCTTGCCTTGATAAGTTGTATTTTCTTGACAAGTTGTCTTTTCTTGACAAGTTGTCTTGTCTTGACAAGTTGTCTTGTCTTAATAAGTTGTCTAGTCTTGTCTTGTCTTGACAAGTTGTCTTTTCTTGACAAGTTGTCTTGTCTTGACAAGTTGTCTTGTCTTGACAAGTTGTCTTGTCTTAATAAGTTGTCTTGTCTTGTCTTGTCGTATCTTGTCTTGTCTTGACAAGTTGTCTTGTCTTGTCTTGACGAGTTATCTTGTCTTGTCTTGTCTTGACAAGTTGTCTTGTCTTGTCTTGTCGTTTCTTTTCTTGTATTGTCTTGTCTTGTCTTGTCATGTCTTGACAAGTTGTCTTGTCGTGTCGTGTCTTGTCTTGTCTTGTCTTGACCAGTTGTCTTGTCTTGACAAGTTGCCTTGTCTTGTCTTGTATTGCTTTTCCTTGTCTTGCCTTGTCTTGTCTTGTTTTGAAAAATTGTCTTGTCTTGTCTTGTCTTGTCTTGTCTTGTCTTGACAAGTTGTCTTGTCTTGTCTTGTCTTGACAAATTGTCTGGTCTTGTCTTGTCTTTTCTTGTCTTTTCTTGACAAGTTGTCTTGTATTGACTTGTCTTGTATTGACTTGTCTTGTATTGCCTTTCCTTTCCTTGTCTTGTCTTGTCTTGTATTGCCTTGCCTTGTCTTGTCTTGCCTTGTCTTGTCTTGTCATATCTTGTGTTGTCTTGTCTTGTCTTGTCTTGTTCTTGTCTTGTCTTGACAAGTTGTCTTGTCATGACAAGTTGTCTTGTCTTGACCAGTTGTCTTGTCTTGACAAGTTGCCTGGTCTTGTCTTGTCTTGTATTGCGTTTCCTTGTCTTGCCTTGTCTTGTCTTATCTTGTTTTGAGAAATTGTCTTGTCTTGCCTTGTCTTGTCTTGTCTTGTCTTGTCTTGTCATGTCTTGTCTTGTCTTGTCTTGACTTGTCTTGTCTTGTCTTGTCTTGTCTTGTTCTTGTCTTGTCTTGTCTTGTCTTGACAAGTTGTCTTGTCTTGACAAGTTGTCTTGTCTTGACAAGTTGTCTTGTCTTGACAAGTTGTCTTGTCTTGACAAGTTGCCTTGTCTTGTCTTGTATTGCTTTTCCTTGTCTTGCCTTGTCTTGTCTTGTCTTGTTTTGAGAAATTGTCTTGTCTTGTCTTGTCTTGTCTTGTCTTTTCTTGTCTTGTCTTGACAAGTTGTCTTGTCTTGTCTTGTCTTGCATTGCCTTGACTTGTCTTGCCTTGCCTTGCCTTGTCTTGTCTTGTCTTGTCTTGTCTTGTCTTGTCATGTCTTGTCTTGTCTAGTCTAGTCTTGTCTTGTCTTGTCTTGTCTTGTCTTGTCTTGTCTTGTCTTGTCTTGTCTTGTCTTGTCTTGTCTTGTCTTGTCTTGTCTTGCCTTGACTTGACAAGTTGTCTTGTCTTCATAAGTTGTCTTGTCTTGTCTTGTCTTGACAAGTTGTCTTGTCTTGACAAGTTGTCTTGTCTTGACAAGTTGTCTTGTCTTGACAAGTTGTCTTGTCTTGACAAGTTGTCTTGTCTTGACAAGTTTTCTTATCTTGTCTTGTCTTGTCTTGACAAATTGTCTTGTCTTGTCTTGTCTTTTCTTGTCTTTTCTTGACAAGTTGTCTTGTCTTGACTTGTCTTGTATTGCCTTTCCTTGTCTTGTCTTGCCTTGTCTTGTCTTGTCTTGTATTGCCTTGCCTTGTCTTGTCTTGCCTTGTCTTGTCTTGTCTTGTCATATGTTGTCTTGTCTTGTCTTGTCTTGTCTTGTCTTGTATTGTCTGTCTTGTGTTGTCTTGTGTTGTCTTGACTTGTCTTGTTCTTGTCTTGACAAGTTGTCTTGTCTTGACCAGTTGTCTTGTCTTGACAAGTTGCCTTGTTTTGTCTTGTCTTGTATTGCCTTGCCTTGTATTGCCTTGTCTTGTCTTATCTTGTATTGTCTTGACAAGTTGTCTTGTCTTGTCTTGACAAGTTGTTTTGTCTTGTCTTTTCTTGTCTTGTCTTGTCTTGTCTTGACAAGTTGTCTTGTTCTGTCTTGACAAGTTGTCTTGTCTTGTCTTGACAAGTTGTCTTGTCTTGTCTTGACAAGTTGTCTTGTCTTGTTGTTTCTTTTCTTGTCTTGTCTTTTATTGTCTTGTCTTGTCTTGTATTGTCTTTTCTTGTCTTGTCTTGTCTTGTCTTGCCTTGTCTTGTCTTGTCTTGTCATGTATTGACAAGTTGTTTAGTCTTGTCTTGTCTTGTGTTGACAAGTTGTCTTGTCTTGACAAGTTGTCTTGTCTTGTCTTGACAAGTTGTCTTATCTTGCCTTGTCTTGCCTTGCCTTGCCTTGCATTGCCTTGCCTTGTCTTGTCTTGTCTTGACAAGTTGTCTTGTCTTGTCTTGACAAGTTCTCTTGTCTTGTCTTGACAAGTTGTCTTGTCTTGGATTGTCGTTTCTTTTCCTTTCTTGTCTTGTCTTGTCTTGTCTTGACTTGTCTTGTCTTGTCTTGTCTTGTCCTGTCTTGTCTTGTCTTGTCTTGTCTTGTCATGTCTTGACAAGTTGTCTTGTCGTGTCTGGTCTTGTCTTATCTTGACAAGTTGTCTTGTCTTGTCTTGACAAGTTGTTTTTTTTGTCTTGTCGTTTCGTTTCTTGTGTTGTCTTGTGTTGTCTTCTATTGTCTTGTCTTGTCTTGTCTTGTCTTGTATTGTCTTGCCTTGTCTTGTCTTTTCTTGTCCTGTCTTGTCTTGACTTGTCTTGTCTTGTCTTGTCATGTCTTGACAAGTTGTCTTGTCGTGTCTTGTCTTGTCTTGTGTTGACAAGTTGTCTTGTCTTGTCTTGACAAGTTGTCTTGTCTTGTCGTTTCGTTTCTTGTGTTGTGTTGTCTTGTTTTTACTTGACTTGTCATGTCTTGTCATGACTTGACAAGTTGTCATGTCTTGTCATGTCCTGACAATTTGTCTTGTTTTGTCTTGTCTTTTCTTTTCTTGTCTTGTCTTGTCTTGTCTTGTCTTGTCTTGTCTTGTCTTGTCTTGTCTTGTCTTGTCTTGTCTTGCCTTGTCTAGCCTTGTCTTGCCTTGATAAGTTGTATTGTCTTGACAAGTTGTCTTTTCTTGGCAAGTTGTCTTGTCTTGACAAGTTGTCTTGTCTTAATAAGTTGTTCTTGTCTTGTCTTGACAAGTTGTCTTTTCTTGACAAGTTGTCTTGTCTTGACAAGTTGTCTTGTCTTGACAAGTTGTCTTGTCTTAATAAGTTGTCTTGTCTTGTCTTGTCGTATCTTGTCTTGTCTTGACAAGTTGTCTTGTCTTGTCTTGACGAGTTATCTTGTCTTGTCTTGTCTTGACAAGTTGTCTTGTCTTGTCTTGTCGTTTCTTTTCTTGTATTGTCTTGTCTTGTCTTGTCATGTCTTGACAAGTTGTCTTGTCGTGTCGTGTCTTGTCTTGTCTTGTCTTGACCAGTTGTCTTGTCTTGACAAGTTGCCTTGTCTTGTCTTGTATTGCTTTTCCTTGTCTTGCCTTGTCTTGTCTTGTTTTGAAAAATTGTCTTGTCTTGTCTTGTCTTTTCTTGTCTTGTCTTGACAAGTTGTCTTGTCTTGTCTTGTCTTGACAAATTGTCTGGTCTTGTCTTGTCTTTTCTTGTCTTTTCTTGACAAGTTGTCTTGTATTGACTTGTCTTGTATTGACTTGTCTTGTATTGCCTTTCCTTTCCTTGTCTTGTCTTGTCTTGTATTGCCTTGCCTTGTCTTGTCTTGCCTTGTCTTGTCTTGTCATATCTTGTGTTGTCTTGTCTTGTCTTGTCTTGTTCTTGTCTTGTCTTGACAAGTTGTCTTGTCATGACAAGTTGTCTTGTCTTGACCAGTTGTCTTGTCTTGACAAGTTGCCTGGTCTTGTCTTGTCTTGTATTGCGTTTCCTTGTCTTGCCTTGTCTTGTCTTATCTTGTTTTGAGAAATTGTCTTGTCTTGCCTTGTCTTGTCTTGTCTTGTCTTGTCTTGTCATGTCTTGTCTTGTCTTGTCTTGACTTGTCTTGTCTTGTCTTGTCTTGTCTTGTCTTGTTCTTGTCTTGTCTTGTCTTGTCTTGACAAGTTGTCTTGTCTTGACAAGTTGTCTTGTCTTGACAAGTTGTCTTGTCTTGACAAGTTGTCTTGTCTTGACAAGTTGCCTTGTCTTGTCTTGTATTGCTTTTCCTTGTCTTGCCTTGTCTTGTCTTGTCTTGTTTTGAGAAATTGTCTTGTCTTGTCTTGTCTTGTCTTGTCTTTTCTTGTCTTGTCTTGACAAGTTGTCTTGTCTTGTCTTGTCTTGCATTGCCTTGACTTGTCTTGCCTTGCCTTGCCTTGTCTTGTCTTGTCTTGTCTTGTCTTGTCTTGTCATGTCTTGTCTTGTCTAGTCTAGTCTTGTCTTGTCTTGTATTGTCTTGTCTTGTCTTGTCTTGTCTTGTCTTGTCTTGTCTTGTCTTGTCTTGTCTTGTCTTGTCTTGTCTTGCCTTGACTTGACAAGTTGTCTTGTCTTCATAAGTTGTCTTGTCTTGTCTTGTCTTGACAAGTTGTCTTGTCTTGACAAGTTGTCTTGTCTTGACAAGTTGTCTTGTCTTGACAAGTTGTCTTGTCTTGACAAGTTGTCTTGTCTTGACAAGTTTTCTTATCTTGTCTTGTCTTGTCTTGACAAATTGTCTTGTCTTGTCTTGTCTTTTCTTGTCTTTTCTTGACAAGTTGTCTTGTCTTGACTTGTCTTGTATTGCCTTTCCTTGTCTTGTCTTGCCTTGTCTTGTCTTGTCTTGTATTGCCTTGCCTTGTCTTGTCTTGCCTTGTCTTGTCTTGTCTTGTCATATGTTGTCTTGTCTTGTCTTGTCTTGTCTTGTCTTGTCTTGTATTGTCTGTCTTGTGTTGTCTTGTGTTGTCTTGACTTGTCTTGTTCTTGTCTTGACAAGTTGTCTTGTCTTGACCAGTTGTCTTGTCTTGACAAGTTGCCTTGTTTTGTCTTGTCTTGTATTGCCTTGCCTTGTATTGCCTTGTCTTGTCTTATCTTGTATTGTCTTGACAAGTTGTCTTGTCTTGTCTTGACAAGTTGTTTTGTCTTGTCTTTTCTTGTCTTGTCTTGTCTTGTCTTGACAAGTTGTCTTGTTCTGTCTTGACAAGTTGTCTTGTCTTGTCTTGACAAGTTGTCTTGTCTTGTCTTGACAAGTTGTCTTGTCTTGTTGTTTCTTTTCTTGTCTTGTCTTTTATTGTCTTGTCTTGTCTTGTATTGTCTTTTCTTGTCTTGTCTTGTCTTGTCTTGCCTTGTCTTGTCTTGTCTTGTCATGTATTGACAAGTTGTTTAGTCTTGTCTTGTCTTGTGTTGACAAGTTGTCTTGTCTTGACAAGTTGTCTTGTCTTGTCTTGTCGTTTCGTTTCTTGTGTTGTCTTGTCTTCTCTTGTATTGTCTTGTCTTGTCTTGTCTTGTCATGTCTTGTCATGACTTGACAAGTTGTCATGTCTTGTCATGTCTTGACAAGTTGTCTTGTTTTGTCTTGTCTTTTCTTTTCTTGTCTTGTCTTGTCTTGTCTTGTCTTGTCTTGTCTTGTCTTGTCTTGTTTTGCCTTGTCTTGCTTTGTCTAGTCTTGTCTTGTCTTGACAAGTTGTCTTTTCTTGACAAGTTGTCTTGTCTTGACAAGTTGTCTTGTCTTAATAAGTCGTCTTGTCTTGTCTTATCTTGTCTTGTCTTGACAAGTTGTCTTGTCTTGTCTTGACGAGTTGTCTTGTCTTGTCTTGTCTTGTCGTTTCTTTTCTTGTCTTGTCTTGTATTGTCTTGTCTTGTCTTGTCTTGTCTTGTCTTGTCTTGCCTTGTCTTGTCTTGTCTTGTCTTTTCTTTTCTTGTCTTTTCTTGTCTTGTCTTATCTTATCTTGTCTTGTCTTGTCTTGTCTTGCCTTGCCTTGTCTTGTATTATCTTGACAAGTTGTCTTGTCTTGACAAGTTGTCTTGTCTTGACAAGTTGTCTTTTCTTGACAAGTTGTCTTGTCTTGACAAGTTGTCTTGTCTTAATAAGTTGTCTTGTCTTGTCGTATCTTGTCTTGTCTTGACAAGTTGTCTTGTCTTGTCTTGACGAGTTGTCTTGTCTTGTCTTGTCTTGACAGGTTGTCTTGTCTTGTCTTGACAAGTTGTCTTGTCTTGTCGTGACAAGTTGTCTTGTCTTGTCTTTTCTTTTCTTGTCTTGTCGTGTCTTGTCTTGACAAGTTGTCTTGTCTTGTCTTGACAAGTTGTCTTGTCTTGTCTTGTCTTGTCTTGTCTTGTCTTGTCGTTTCTTTTCTTGTCTTGTCTTGTATTGTCTTGTCTTGTCTTGTCTTGTCTTGTCTTGACTTGCCTTGTCTTGTATTGTCTTGTCTTGTCTTGTCTTGTCTTGTCTTGTCATGTCTTGTCATGTCTTGACAAGTTGTCTTGTTTTGTCTTGTCTTTTCTTTTCTTTTCTTGTCTTTTCTTGTCTTGTCTTGTCTTGTCTTGTCTTGTCTTGTCTTGTCTTGTCTTGTCTTGTCTTGTCTTGTCTTGTCTTGTCTTGTCTTGTCTTGTCTTGACAAGTTGTCTTGTCTTGACAAGTTGTCTTGTCTTGACAAGTTGTCTTGTCTTGTCTTGACAAGTTGTCTTGTCTTGTCTTGACAAGTTGTCTTGTCTTGTTGTTTCTTTTCTTGTCTTGTCTTTATTGTCTTGTCTTCTCTTGTATTGTCTTTTCTTGTCTTGTCTTGTCTTGCCTTGTCTTGTCTTGTCTTGTCTTCTTGTCTTGTCATGTATTGACAAGTTGTTTTGTCTTGTCTTGTCTTGTGTTGACAAGTTGTCTTGTCTTGACAAGTTGTCTTGTCTTGTCGTTTCGTTTCTTGTGTTGTCTTGTCTTCTCTTGTATTGTCTTGTCTTGTCTTGTCTTGTCATGTCTTGTCATGACTTGACAAGTTGTCATGTCTTGTCATGTCTTGACAAGTTGTCTTGTTTTGTCTTGTCTTTTCTTTTCTTGTCTTGTCTTGTCTTGTCTTGTCTTGTCTTGTTTTGCCTTGTTTTGCCTTGTCTAGTCTTGTCTTGTCTTGACAAGTTGTCTTTTCTTGACAAGTTTTCTTGTCTTGACAAGTTGTCTTGTCTTAATAAGTCGTCTTGTCTTGTCTTGTCGTATCTTGTCTTGTCTTGACAAGTTGTCTTGTCTTGTCTTGACGAGTTGTCTTGTCTTGTCTTGTCGTTTCTTTTCTTGTCTTGTCTTGTATTGTCTTGTCTTGTCTTGTCTTGTCTTGTCTTGTCTTGCCTTGCCTTGTCTTGTCTTGTCTTGTCTTGTATTTTCTTTTCTTGTCTTTTCTTGTCTTGTCTTGTCTTGTCTTGCCTTGTATTGCCTTGCCTTGTCTTGTCTTATCTTGACAAGTTGTCTTGTCTTGACAAGTTGTCTTGTCTTGACAAGTTGTCTTGTCTTGACAAGTTGTCTTGTCTTGACAAGTTGTCTTGTCTTGTCGTTTCGTTTCTTGTGTTGTCTTGTCTTCTCTTGTATTGTCTTGTCTTGTCTTGTCTTGTCATGTCTTGTCATGACTTGACAAGTTGTCATGTCTTGTCATGTCTTGACAAGTTGTCTTGTTTTGTCTTGTCTTTTCTTTTCTTGTCTTGTCTTGTCTTGTCTTGTCTTGTCTTGTCTTGTCTTGTCTTGTCTTGTCTTGTTTTGCCTTGTTTTGCCTTGTCTAGTCTTGTCTTGTCTTGACAAGTTGTCTTTTCTTGACAAGTTGTCTTGTCTTGACAAGTTGTCTTGTCTTAATAAGTTGTCTTGTCTTGTCTTGTCGTATCTTGTCTTGTCTTGACAAGTTGTCTTGTCTTGTCTTGACGAGTTGTCTTGTCTTGTCTTGTCGTTTCTTTTCTTGTCTTGTCTTGTATTGTCTTGTCTTGTCTTGTCTTGTCTTGTCTTGTCTTGCCTTGCCTTGTCTTGTCTTGTCTTGTCTTGTCTTTTCTTTTCTTGTCTTTTCTTGTCTTGTCTTGTCTTGTCTTGTCTTGTCTTGCCTTGCCTTGTCTTGTCTTATCTTGACAAGTTGTCTTGTCTTGACAAGTTGTCTTGTCTTGACAAGTTGTCTTTTCTTGACAAGTTGTCTTGTCTTGACATGTTGTCTTGTCTTAATAAGTTGTCTTGTCTTGTCTTGTCGTATCTTGTCTTGTCTTGACAAGTTGTCTTGTCTTGTCTTGACGAGTTGTCTTGTCTTGTCTTGTCTTGACAAGTTGTCTTGTCTTGTCTTGACAAGTTGTCTTGTCTTGTCGTGACATGTTGTCTTGTCTTGTCTTTTCTTTTCTTGTCTTGTCTTGTCGTGTATTGTCTTGACAAGTTGTCTTGTCTTGTCTTGACACGTTGTCTTGTCTTGTCTTGTGTTGTCTTGTTTAGTCTTGTCTTGTCTTGTCTTGTCTTGTCAGGTATTGCCTTTCCTAATCTTGTCTTTTCTTTTCTTGTCTTGTCTTGTCTTGTCTTGTCTTGTCGTTTCTTTTCTTGTCTTGTATTGTCTTGTCTTGTCTTGTCTTTTCTTTTCTTGTCTTGTCTTGTCTTGTCTTGTCTTGTCTTGTCTTGTCTTGTCTTGTCTTGTTTTGCCTTGTCTTGCTTTGTCTAGTCTTGTCTTGTCTTGACAAGTTGTCTTTTCTTGACAAGTTGTCTTGTCTTGACAAGTTGTCTTGTCTTAATAAGTCGTCTTGTCTTGTCTTATCTTGTCTTGTCTTGACAAGTTGTCTTGTCTTGTCTTGACGAGTTGTCTTGTCTTGTCTTGTCTTGTCGTTTCTTTTCTTGTCTTGTCTTGTATTGTCTTGTCTTGTCTTGTCTTGTCTTGTCTTGTCTTGCCTTGTCTTGTCTTGTCTTGTCTTTTCTTTTCTTGTCTTTTCTTGTCTTGTCTTGTCTTATCTTATCTTGTCTTGTCTTGTCTTGTCTTGCCTTGCCTTGTCTTGTATTATCTTGACAAGTTGTCTTGTCTTGACAAGTTGTCTTGTCTTGACAAGTTGTCTTTTCTTGACAAGTTGTCTTGTCTTGACAAGTTGTCTTGTCTTAATAAGTTGTCTTGTCTTGTCGTATCTTGTCTTGTCTTGACAAGTTGTCTTGTCTTGTCTTGACGAGTTGTCTTGTCTTGTCTTGTCTTGACAGGTTGTCTTGTCTTGTCTTGACAAGTTGTCTTGTCTTGTCGTGACAAGTTGTCTTGTATTGTCTTTTCTTTTCTTGTCTTGTCGTGTCTTGTCTTGACAAGTTGTCTTGTCTTGTCTTGACAAGTTGTCTTGTCTTGTCTTGTCTTGTCTTGTCTTGTCTTGTCTTGTCTTGTCGTTTCTTTTCTTGTCTTGTCTTGTATTGTCTTGTCTTGTCTTGTCTTGTCTTGTCTTGACTTGCCTTGTCTTGTATTGTATTGTCTTGTCTTGTCTTGTCTTGTCTTGTCATGTCTTGTCATGTCTTGACAAGTTGTCTTGTTTTGTCTTGTCTTTTCTTTTCTTTTCTTGTCTTTTCTTGTCTTGTCTTGTCTTGTCTTGTCTTGTCTTGTCTTGTCTTGTCTTGTCTTGTCTTGTCTTGTCTTGTCTTGTCTTGCCTTGTCTTGTCTTGACAAGTTGTCTTGTCTTGACAAGTTGTCTTGTCTTGACAAGTTGTCTTGTCTTGTCTTGACAAGTTGTCTTGTCTTGTCTTGACAAGTTGTCTTGTCTTGTTGTTTCTTTTCTTGTCTTGTCTTTTATTGTCTTGTCTTCTCTTGTATTGTCTTTTCTTGTCTTGTCTTGTCTTGCCTTGTCTTGTCTTGTCTTGTCTTGTCTTGTCATGTATTGACAAGTTGTTTTGTCTTGTCTTGTCTTGTGTTGACAAGTTGTCTTGTCTTGACAAGTTGTCTTGTCTTGTCGTTTCGTTTCTTGTGTTGTCTTGTCTTCTCTTGTATTGTCTTGTCTTGTCTTGTCTTGTCATGTCTTGTCATGACTTGACAAGTTGTCATGTCTTGTCATGTCTTGACAAGTTGTCTTGTTTTGTCTTGTCTTTTCTTTTCTTGTCTTGTCTTGTCTTGTCTTGTCTTGTCTTGTTTTGCCTTGTTTTGCCTTGTCTAGTCTTGTCTTGTCTTGACAAGTTGTCTTTTCTTGACAAGTTTTCTTGTCTTGACAAGTTGTCTTGTCTTAATAAGTCGTCTTGTCTTGTCTTGTCGTATCTTGTCTTGTCTTGACAAGTTGTCTTGTCTTGTCTTGACGAGTTGTCTTGTCTTGTCTTGTCGTTTCTTTTCTTGTCTTGTCTTGTATTGTCTTGTCTTGTCTTGTCTTGTCTTGTCTTGTCTTGCCTTGCCTTGTCTTGTCTTGTCTTGTCTTGTCTTTTCTTTTCTTGTCTTTTCTTGTCTTGTCTTGTCTTGTCTTGTCTTGTCTTGCCTTGCCTTGTCTTGTCTTATCTTGACAAGTTGTCTTGTCTTGACAAGTTGTCTTGTCTTGACAAGTTGTCTTGTCTTGACAAGTTGTCTTGTCTTGTCGTTTCGTTTCTTGTGTTGTCTTGTCTTCTCTTGTATTGTCTTGTCTTGTCTTGTCTTGTCATGTCTTGTCATGACTTGACAAGTTGTCATGTCTTGTCATGTCTTGACAAGTTGTCTTGTTTTGTCTTGTCTTTTCTTTTCTTGTCTTGTCTTGTCTTGTCTTGTCTTGTCTTGTCTTGTCTTGTCTTGTCTTGTTTTGCCTTGTTTTGCCTTGTCTAGTCTTGTCTTGTCTTGACAAGTTGTCTTTTCTTGACAAGTTTTCTTGTCTTGACAAGTTGTCTTGTCTTAATAAGTCGTCTTGTCTTGTCTTGTCGTATCTTGTCTTGTCTTGACAAGTTGTCTTGTCTTGTCTTGACGAGTTGTCTTGTCTTGTCTTGTCGTTTCTTTTCTTGTCTTGTCTTGTATTGTCTTGTCTTGTCTTGTCTTGTCTTGTCTTGTCTTGCCTTGCCTTGTCTTGTCTTGTCTTGTCTTGTCTTTTCTTTTCTTGTCTTTTCTTGTCTTGTCTTGTCTTGTCTTGTCTTGTCTTGCCTTGCCTTGTCTTGTCTTATCTTGACAAGTTGTCTTGTCTTGACAAGTTGTCTTGTCTTGACAAGTTGTCTTTTCTTGACAAGTTGTCTTGTCTTGACATGTTGTCTTGTCTTAATAAGTTGTCTTGTCTTGTCTTGTCGTATCTTGTCTTGTCTTGACAAGTTGTCTTGTCTTGTCTTGACGAGTTGTCTTGTCTTGTCTTGACAAGTTGTCTTGTCTTGTCTTGACAAGTTGTCTTGTCTTGTCGTGACATGTTGTCTTGTCTTGTCTTTTCTTTTCTTGTCTTGTCTTGTCGTGTCTTGTCTTGACAAGTTGTCTTGTCTTGTCTTGACACGTTGTCTTGTCTTGTCTTGTGTTGTCTTGTTTAGTCTTGTCTTGTCTTGTCTTGTCTTGTCAGGTATTGCCTTTCCTAATCTTGTCTTTTCTTTTCTTGTCTTGTCTTGTCTTGTCTTGTCGTTTCTTTTCTTGTCTTGTATTGTCTTGTCTTGTCTTGTCTTGTCTTGTCTTGCCTTGTCTTGTCTTGTCTTGTCTTGTCTTGTCTTGTCTTGTCTTGTCTTGTCTTGCCTTGTCTTGTCTTGTCTTGTCTTGTCTTTTCTTTTCTTGTCTTTTCTTGTCTTGTCTTGTCTTGTCTTGTCTTGTCTTGCCTTGCCTTGTCTTGTCTTATCTTGACAAGTTGTCTTGTCTTGACAAGTTGTCTTGTCTTGACAAGTTGTCTTTTCTTGACAAGTTGTCTTGTCTTGACAAGTTGTCTTGTCTTAATAAGTTGTCTTGTCTTGTCTTGTCGTATCTTGTCTTGTCTTGACAAGTTGCCTTGTCTTGTCTTGACGAGTTGTCTTGTCTTGTCTTGTCTTGTCTTGACAAGTTGTCTTGTCTTGTCTTGACAAGTTGTCTTGTCTTGTCGTGACAAGTTGTCTTGTCTTGTCTTTTCTTTTCTTGTCTTGTCGTGTCTTGTCTTGACAAGTTGTCTTGTCTTGTCTTGACAAGTTGTCTTGTCTTGTCTTGTATTGTCTTGTCTAGTCTTGTCTTGTCTTGTCTTGTCAGGTATTGCCTTTCCTTATCTTGTCTTTTCTTTTCTTGTCTTGTCTTGTCTTGTCTTGTCTTGTCTTGTCTTGTCGTTTCTTTTCTTGTCTTGTCTTGTATTGTATTGTTTTGTCTTGTCTTGTCTTGTCTTGTCTTGCCTTGTCTTGTCTTGTCTTGTCTTGTCTTGTCTTGTCATGTCTTGTCATGTCTTGACAAGTTGTCTTGTTTTGTCTTGTCTTTTCTTGTCTTGTCTTGTCTTTTCTTTTCTTGTCTTGTCTTGTCGTGTCTTGTCTTGACAAGTTGTCTTGTCTTGTCTTGACACGTTGTCTTGTCTTGTCTTGTATTGTCTTGTCTAGTCTTGTCTTGTCTTGTCTTGTCTTGTCAGGTATTGCCTTTCCTAATCTTGTCTTTTCTTTTCTTGTCTTGTCTTGTCTTGTCTTGTCTTGTCTTGTCGTTTCTTTTCTTGTCTTGTATTGCCTTGTCTTGTCTTGTCTTGTCTTGTCTTGTCTTGTCTTGTCTTGTCTAGTCTTGTCTTGTCTTGTCTTGTCAGGTATTGCCTTTCCTTATCTTGTCTTTTCTTTTCTTGTCTTGTCTTGTCTTGTCTTGTCTTGTCTTGTCTTGTCGTTTCTTTTCTTGTCTTGTCTTGTATTGTATTGTTTTGTCTTGTCTTGTCTTGTCTTGCCTTGCCTTGTCTTGTCTTGTCTTGGCTTGTCTTGTCTTGTCTTGTCATGTCTTGTCATGTCTTGACAAGTTGTCTTGTTTTGTCTTGTCTTTTCTTGTCTTGTCTTGTCTTGTCTTGTCTTGTCTTGTCTTGTCTTGTCTTGCCTTGTCTTGTCTTATCTTGACAAGTTGTCTTGTCTTGACAAGTTGTCTTGTCTTGACAAGTTGTCTTGTCTTGACAAGTTGCCTTGTCTTGTCTTGTATTGCCTTTCATTGTCTTGACAAGTTGTCTTGTCTTGTCTTGACAAATTGTCTTGTCTTGTCTTTTCTTGTCTGGTCTTGACAAGTTGTCTTGTCTTGTCTTGCCTTGTATTGCCTAGCCTTGTCTTGCCTTGTCTTGTCTTGCCTTGTGTTGTCTTTTCTTGTCTTGTCATGTCTTGTCTTGTCTTGTCTTGTAAGTTGTCTTGTCTTGACAAGTTGCCTTGAATTGTCCTGTCTTGACAAATTGTCTTGTCTTGTCTTGACAAGTTGTCTTGTCTTGTCTTGTCTTGTCTTGTCTTGTCTTGTCTTGTCTTGTCTTGTCTTGTCTTGCCTTGTCTTGCCTTGTCTTGCCTTGTCTAGTCTTGTCCTGTCTTGACAAGTTGTCTTGTCTTGACAAGTTGTCTTGTCTTAATAAGTTGTCTTGTCTTGTCTTGTCGTATCTTGTCTTGTCTTGACAAGTTGTCTTGTCTTGTCTTGACGAGTTGTCTTGTCTTGGCTTGTCTTGTCTTGTCTTGTCGTTTCTTTTCTTTTCTTGTCTTGTATTGTATTGTCTTGTCTTGTCTTGTCTTGTCTTGTCTTGTCTTGTCTTGTCTTGTCTTGTCTTGTCTTGCCTTGCCTTGTCTTGTCTTGCCTTGTCTTGTCTTGTCTTGTCATGTCTTGTTATGTCTTGACAAGTTGTCTTGTTTTGTTTTGTCTTGTCTTTTCTTTTCTTGTCTTTTCTTGTCTTGTCTTGTCTTGTCTTGTCTTGTCTTGCCTTGTCTTGTCTTGTCTTATCTTGACAAGTTGTCTTGTCTTGACAAGTTGTCTTGTCTTGACAAGTTGTCTTTTCTTGACAAGTTATCTTGTCTTGACAAGTTGTCTTGTCTTAATCAGTTGTTTTGTCTTGTCTTGTCGTATCTTGTCTTGTCTTGACAAGTTGTCTTGTCTTGTCTTGACGAGTTGTCTTGTCTTGTCTTGTCTTGTCTTGACAAGTTGTCTTGTCTTGTCGTGACAAGTTGTCTTGTCTTGTCTTGTCTTTTCTTGTCTTGTCGTGTCGTGTCTTGTCTTGACAATTTGTCTTGTCTTGTCTTGACAAGTTGTCTTGTCTTGTCTTGTATTGTATTGTCTTGTCTAGTCTTGTCTTGTCTTGTCTTGTCAGGTATTGCCTTTCCTTATCTTGTCTTGTCTTGTCTTGTCTTATCTTGTCTTGAAAAATTGTCTTGTCTCGTCGTGAGAAGTTGTCTTGTCTTTTCTTTTCTTGTGTTGTCTTGTCTTGTCTTGACAAGTTGTCTTGTCTTGGCAAGTTGTCTTGTCTTGACAAGTTGTCTTGTCTTGACAAGTTGCCTTGTCTTGTCTTGTATTGCCTTTCCTTGTCTTGACAAGTTGTCTTGTCTTGTCTTGACAAATTGTCTTGTCTTGTCTTTTCTTGTCTGCTCTTGACAAGTTGTCTTGTCTTGTCTTGTCTTGTCTTGCCTTGTATTGCCTTGCCTTGTCTTCCCTTGTCTTCTCTTGTCTTGTCTTGTCATGTCTTGTCTTGTGTTGTGTTGTCTTGTCTTGACAAGTTGTCTTGTCTTGACAAGTTTCCTTGAATTGTCCTGTCTTGACAAATTCTCTTGTCTTGACTTGACAAGTTGTCTTGTCTTTTCTTTTCTTTTCTTGTCTTGTCTTGTCTTGACAAGTTGTCTTGTCTTGACAAGTTGTCTTGTCTTGACAAGTTGTCTTGTCTTGGCAAGTTGCCTTGAATTGTCTTGTCTTGACAAATTTTCTTATTTTGACAAGTTGTCTTGTCTTGTCTTGTATTGTCTTTTCTTGTCTTGTCTTGACAAGTTGTCTTGTCTTGTATTGCCTTGCCTTGTCTTGTCTTGTCTTGTCTTGTTCTTGTCTTGTCTTGACAAGTTGTCTTGTCTTGACAAGTTGTCTTGTCTTGACCAGTTGTCTTGTCTTGACAAGTTGCCTTGTCTTGTCTTGTCTTGTCTTGTATTGCCTTTCCTTGTCTTGTCTTGTCTTGTCTTGTCTTGTTTTGAGAAATTGTCTTGTCTTGTCTTGTCTTGTCATGTCTTGTCTTGTCTTGTCTTGTCTTGTCTTGTCTTGTCTTGTCTTGTCTTGTCTTGTCTTGTCTTGTCTTGTCTTTTCTTTTCTTATCTTGTCTTGAGAAGTTGTCTTGTCTTGTCTTGTATTGCCTTGCCTTGTCTTGTCTTGTCTTGTCTTGCGTTGCCTTGTCTTGTCTTGACAAGTTGTCTTGTCTTGACCAGTTGTCTTGTCTTGACAAGTTGCCTTGTCTTGTCTTGTCTTGTCTTGTATTGCCTTTCCTTGTCTTGTCTTGTCTTGTCTTGTTTTGAGAAATTGTCTTGTCTTGTCTTGTCTTGTCTTGTCTTGACAAATTGTCTTGTCTTGTCTTGTCTTGTCTTTTCTTGTCTTTTCTTGACAAGTTATCTTGTCTTGACTTGTCTTGTATTGCCTTTCCTTGTCTTGTCTTGTCTTGTCTTGCGTTGCCTTGTCTTGTCTTGTCTTGTGTTGTGTTGTGTTGTCTTGTCTTGTCGTGTCTTGTCTTATCTTGTCTTGTCTTGTCTTGTCTTGTCATGTCTTGTCTTGTCTTGTCTTGTCTTGTCTTGTCTTGTCTTGTCTTGTCTTGTCTTGTTCTTGTCTTGTCTTGACAAGTTGTCTTGTCTTGAAAAGTTGTCTTGTCTTGACTAGTTGTCTTGTCTTGACAAGTTGCCTTGTCTTGTCTTGTCTTGTATTGCCTTTCCTTGTCTTGCCTTGTCTTGTCTTGTTTTGAGAAATTGTCTTGTCTTGTCTTGTCTTGTCTTATCTAGTCTTTTCTTGCCTTGCCTTGACAAGTTGTCTTCTCTTGTCTTGACAAGTTGACCTTGTCTTGCCTTGTCTTGCCTTGCCTTGCCTTGCCTGCATTGTCTTGACAAGTTGTCTTGTCTTGTCTTGACAAGTTGTCTTATCTTGCCTTGTCTTGCCTTGGCTTGCCTTGCATTGCCTTGCCTTGTCTTGTCTTGTCTTGACAAGTTGTCTTGTCTTGTCTTGACAAGTTCTCTTGTCTTGTCTTGACAAGTTGTCTTGTCTTGTTTTGTCGTTTCTTTTCCTTTCTTGTCTTGTCTTGTCTTGTCTTGTCTTGTCTTGTCTTGTCTTGTCTTGCCTTGTCTTGTCTTGTCTTGTCCTGTCTTGTCTTGTCTTGTCTTGTCATGTCTTGACAAGTTGTCTTGTCGTGTCTTGTCTTGTCTTATCTTGACAAGTTGTCTTGTCTTGTCTTGACAAGTTGTCTTGTTTTGTCTTGTCGTTTCGTTTCTTGTGTTGTCTTGTCTTCTCTTGTATTGTCTTGTCTTGTCTTGTCTTGTATTGTCTTGCCTTGTCTTGTCTTGTCTTGTCCTGTATTGTCTTGTCTTGTCTTGTCTTGTCATATCTTGACAAGTTGTCTTGTCGTGTCTTGTCTTGTCTTGTGTTGACAAGTTGTCTTGTCTTGTCTTGACAAGTTGTCTTGTCTTGTCGTTTCGTTTCTTGTGTTGTCTTGTCTTCTCTTGTATTGTCTTGTCTTATCTTGTCTTGTTTTGTCTTGTCTTGTCATGTCTTGTCATGACTTGACAAGTTGTCATGTCTTGTCATGTCCTGACAAGTTGTCTTGTTTTGTCTTGTCTTTTCTTTTCTTGTCTTGTCTTGTCTTGTCTTGTCTTGTCTTGTCTTGTCTTGTCTTGTCTTGTCTTGCCTTGTCTAGTCTTGTCTTGTCTTGACAAGTTGTCTTTTCTTGACAAGTTGTCTTGTCTTGACAAGTTGTCTTGTCTTAATAAGTTGTCTAGTCTTGTCTTGTCTTGACAAGTTGTCTTTTCTTGACAAGTTGTCTTGTCTTGACAAGTTGTCTTGTCTTAATAAGTTGTCTTGTCTTGTCGTATCTTGTCTTGTCTTGACAAGTTGTCTTGTCTTGTCTTGACGAGTTATCTTGTCTTGTCTTGTCTTGACAAGTTGTCTTGTCTTGTCTTGTCGTTTCTTTTCTTGTATTGTCTTGTCTTGTATTGTCCTGTCTTGTCTTGTCTTGTCTTGTCATGTCTTGACAAGTTGTCTTGTCGTGTCTTGTCTTGCCTTGTCTTGACAAGTTGTCTTGTCTTGTCTTGACAAGTTGTCTTGTCTTGTCTTGTCTTGTCTTGTCGTTTCGTTTCTTGTGTTGTCTTGTATTGTCTTCTCTTGTATTGTCTTGTCTTATCTTGTCTTGTTTGGTCTTGTCTTGTCATGTCTTGTCATGACTTGACAAGTTGTCATGTCTTGTCATGTCCTGACAAGTTGTCTTGTTTTGTCTTGTCTTGTCTTTTCTTGTCTTGTCTTGTCTTGTCTTTTCCTGTCTTGTCTTGTCTTTTCTTGTCTTGTCTTGTCTTGTCTTGCCTTGTCTAGTCTTGTCTTGTCTTGTCTTGACAAGTTGTCTTTTCTTGACAAGTTTCTTGTCTTGACAAGTTGTCTTGTCTTAATAAGTTGTCTTGTCTTGTCTTGTTCTTGTCTTGTCTTGACAATTTGTTTTGTCTTGACAAGTTGTCTTGCCTTGACCAGTTGTCTTGTCTTGACAAGTTGCCTTGTCTTGTCTTATTTTGTATTTCCTTTCCTTGTGTTGTCTTGCCTGTCTTGTCTTGCTTTGAGAAATTGTATTGTCTTGTCTTGTTTTGTTTTGTTTTGTCTTGTCTTGTCTTGTCTTGTCTTGTCTTGTCCTGTCTTGTCTTGTCTTGTCTTGTCTTGTCTTATCTTGTCTTTTCTTGTCTTGTCTTGACAAGTTGTCTTGTCTTGTATTGCCTTGCCTTGTATTGCCTTGCCTTGTCTTGTCTTGTCTTGTCATGTCATGTCTTGTCTTGTCTTGTCTTGTCTTGTCTTGTCGTGTTTTGTCTTGTCTTGTTCTTGTCTTGCCTTGACAAGTTGTCTTGTCTTGATAAGTTGTCTTGTCTTGTCTTGTCTTGACATGTTGTCTTGTCTTGACAAGTTGTCTTGTCTTGACAAATTGTCTTGTCTTGACAAGTTGTCTTGTCTTGACAAGTTGTCTTGTCTTGACAAGTTGTCTTGTTTTGACAAGTTGTCTTGTCTTGACAAGTTGTCTTGTCTTAACAAGTTTTCTTATCTTGTCTTGTCTTGTCTTGTCTTGTCTTGACAAATTGTCTTGTCTTGTCTTGTCTTGTCTTGTCTTGTCTTGTTCTTGTCTTGTTCTTGTCTTGTCTTGACAAGTTGTCTTGTCTTGATAAGTTGTCTTGTCTTGTCTTGTCTTGACAAGTTGAGTAGTATAGAAAGTGGGGGTACCAGCGCATTTTTCTATTTTTTCATGCTTCGCAATCAAAATTGTAAAATTCGCTGTTACCACCACTTTCGAGACTACTAAAACGAGACGAAATAAAATTCGTTAAAATGAGATACGTCTTAGCTAGTGGGACTGAGAAGCCGCAACTCTCTTTTACGACTGGTCGTCCTTTTCCCCAATGTAGTACGTTTAAACCTCTCATCTAGTTCCTCACGTTCTACACTACTCTTAGTGAATAGTTGTCGTTTCAGCTCTCTAATCTGGTAGATCCATAACAACTCTTCGTTGAGTCTCATTATCTTTTCCTCCACTGATTCACTACGTTCTACACTGCTATCCAAGGATCTAGCGATCATTACTATGTGTGATCGCTAGAGCCTTGGAGAGTAGTGTAGAACACGGTGATACAAGGACGGTTTCCCAAAAGTTGGATCAATTAGGAATATATACGGTTTGGAAACGTGTGGTGGGACCTGTTAGTAGACAGTGTCGTACCCGTCTTCTTCGCTAGACTCAGAGGGTTTATAAGAGTGGTTGTACACGTGCTTACCAACAGTGACTCCACCAGATAAAATGCCGATTAGTGGTAAGTAGGGTCTTACTTTCTCGACTATGCGATATACGTCACGTTTTAAGAGCTCGTCTTTCTTTAGTTCGTTAGCTAGCTCTTCAGGGTCTTCGATAGCGTCGAATCCTCCAAGAGTACTACTAAACTTGCTAATAAGTAGGTCAGTCAGGAACTCGTTAGCTTTCTGCGTCCTTTTACGTTCGTACTCGACGTACAGTTTGTCTATTACTTTGCTTGATGCTTTTTTAATGTAAGCGACTGATTTATTCAGTTCTCCATCCTCAGCTAGTCTAGTCAGCTCATCTCTTTTTTGGCCACGTCAGTTTGTGGGGTGTCGTCGAATTCTGATGTGTCGTCAACTTGTGGTGTGTCGTTTACTTCTTCCGAAACAGTGGATTCTGCGTCTTGTATCTCTTCAATTAGTTCGTCAATTGGTTCAAGATTTTTTGTCTTGCGCTTTGGCATGTCCTATACTATATGATATGTTTTGTTTTAGCGGAACAACTACTTCGTATGAGTACGGATGTCTTAGAAGTATCTCCAATCTTGCGTACTCGTTATCTTTCAACTGTTTTATTATTTTCTCAATCTCCGTTTTATCAACTCCATTAAGATAATCGTCTGCAATGGTTTTCATATCGTTTCTGTTAGGGTTGTAGAATGTTACTAACTTCGAGATGTTCTCACGATATGGTTTACTAATTGAGGTTAGTTGTTGTGTTACGACTATTGTGGATAGGTTGTAATGTCTAGCACTAAAGGCTAGTTTAACTAGTTCGCTTGTTCTGTTTTTAACGTCCTGCCCACCAGCGCAATCGTCTAATATTATCAACGAGTTGGTACCTCTATAGGTCTCGGCTACGTATTTAAGAATTACGTTGACTTTATCCTGATCACACTGAATAGCGATAAAGTCTGGGTCTCTCAAGTATTTCCACTCTGTGTACGTTTTATTCCATTCGAATGTTGGACATATAAGAATGATATACTCGAAGTGATTCATGTATTCTTTCTCTATCATATCCAATAAGTAGTGTGTTTTACCACAGGCTGTCATACCAACAATTAACATGTTAAAAGGTGTTTTCATATAGAATACTATATGTTTTAGTATTGGATTGATTGTAGATCGTTGTTGATGAGGTTTACGAGTCCGTCGGAAAGTACGAATATTCTACACATGACGTTCGCTGTTGTGACTTTTTTAATGATTTCCATCAGTATTCCTGACTGAGTATTCACAATCCTTTTTCCAGTGGCGACTTTCACGTTATCTTCGATAGATCTAAGGTCAACAACCAAGGCGAAACCGTCTTTGTAAAACTTTTGGACAGTCATGTGCTGGTCGGAGTCTAGTCCTTGCCCAAATAGTCTTTTCGCTTCTCCCCATAGTCTTGATTTCGGTATTTCTTGACTGTATACCATATTTGGTACACCTTCAATAGTGAGTTTGACTGACTCTATGTTTGGATAGACGAACTCCTCACTATCATTTCTTATCTTATTTGTGAAGAGTAGAACGATAGCTTTCATTGATTTTCTTGGTAGGTTAATATTTTCATTCACAAGTGTGATTCCTTTATCCCACTCCACTGTCTTCATTAGTGTGGTGTGCTCGTGCGACAGAGATCTACCTGATGAGTATAGACGTGATACTTCATCAGCAATCTCTTGACTTTCGATAGTTTCATACTCCAACTCAAGGTTCTCCAACGTGTAGCCAGCCACAGCTGATCCAGATTGAGCCACCATAATATCAGACGCTTTAGGTAGTGTAATTATATACCTGAAATTGTTGTTCATGTTGTATGGTGCATATAGACCGTGATCTTCTAGAATCTTGTCGATTTGAACCTTTTGTTTGGTACCATTGATAGAGAACATCAGACCATCGCTAACTTTTTGCACGTTTCCACTGGCCGCACCGCTGTCATCCTTCGATATTAACTTTCGAAGGTTCTCGTTTGCTAGACCATATTCGATCATAGCCGTTCGCTCACTGTTAGATTTCCAGAGGTCTTTGTACGTACCGATGATGCTTTCACCGCTATTGTCACACACAGTCTCACCTGCTAGTTTTACCACCAGTCTATCAAGTAGTAGTCTCGAAAGGTTGTTAAGAAACCATGATTTCACGTTCGAACTTTTAAAGTCGAATAGAATATGGAGACTGGAGGGTACCAAACAAGTGTTACCCTTTGTTTTCGGGATATCGATGTATAACTCTTCCCCTGGATTGGCTTTGTTGGGGTTTAGCGTTACAACATGACGGGTTCTTGTGCCTTTGATAGAAGATATTTCACGACGTCTATATCCGGGAAGCAACTCTTTTTCACTAGTATTCATGCTTATATTATAACACATGTTTTATTTCCTCTGTTTGTACTGGTCGTAGACGAACCAAGCTAGTGCTATCGCTAGGATCCACAAATTAGATGCTAACCAAGATATACCTGCAGCTCCCCACTTTAGCACAGTCGCCACCATGTTTAACAGTCCAGACAGTAGAGGGCCAGCTTTTGCGGCTAGATTAGCTATAGCTTTTCCTAGTTTTCCAAGTGTTTGACCACCTTTGAAGATAACACTTCTAGCAGATATTATGATTGTGGTGATAAAAGAGGCTATGGTTATTCCTAAAGCTGAGGCACCCAACCAATTTTCCTTAAACCACTCCTTTATTTTTTGTAACCGAGTGATGTCCTCTTCTTGTTGTTCTCTAACCTCCTCACGTTCCAATTGGTTTAAGGGTAGACCCTTAGCTATCTCGAGACCTGTTAGTCGTTCGTTCAACTCGAACTCCTCTACGGAATCGACTTCTTCTCTGTTGAGAAGTTCTATAGTATCATTAATAGTGTCCTGAAAGTGATTGGCTTGAATTTGTAGAGCGCCATTGTCGCCAATTCTTGATTGTGGGTCTGTATTTTTTGGATTTAGGACACCTCGTATCTCGCTATTCTCTTTGTCTGTTAAACCATGTATGTTTTCGTAGATCGTTTTTATGTCTGTCATTGGCATGCCTTTGGAGGTCGTGTCTCTATTGTCTTGCTTTTTCACGATGTCACCTATTAATTTTTTAAATTGTGTGACTGACTCTTGCGATACTTTAGCGTCGTTATATTGTAGAATACCGGTAGGGTCACGTTTTAGTACTATTTGTGGTGCACCTCGTGTGTTTCCACTTGTTGTTAGTCTATAAGTTATATTGTTTTTCTTAGTATTGTTAACATGTAATCGTAACTCGATCACCCTATCAGTGTATGGGTTGAATCTAAAATCATCCTTACCAAACTCTCTACTAATAAAGTCTTCAATAGCTGGTATTATGTCGTTTACAGGTAGGTTAGTTGTGTCCACAAACCGAGTTTCAGGGGCTGAGTTACTTCTTTGACTCTTTCTTATTATTACTGTCTTACCGTCACCACTATCTGTAAAAGACGTCTCTACTTCTTTCTCACTACGTAAACGATCAATATACTCTATCCTAACCTTCACAACTTCCAGCTTATCAGGGTTGTCGTTGCGTAGAAGATTCAATCTCTCACCGATGAGTTTACCATACTGGTTGTCCAAGGCGGTGTTATCCATAGCATCGTATTTCTTAAGCTCGTCACGATCTTTCATTTCAATGTCGTCAAATCCTCCCTCAGCCATTTATATACTACTCAATGTTTTGGATATCGCTTTCTGGTACCCACGAATTGTGTTTACTATCGTAACCAAGCCACTTAACCAAAGCCATCTTCTTACCTTCCACCTTCTTTCTCTTCACTATCTTCTCGACCTTGTAAACATCATCTTTTTTATTAACAGCTGATAGCTCTTCCTCGTAGAACTTACCAATGATAGGTTCCCCTTCATGGTCCTCTATCTCGTACACGGTAGGATCACCACGTATGACCTTTGTCACTTTGAATAGCTCCTCGGTGAAGTTAGCCTCATACCCTTTCGCGAATATGCTCTTGTACTTTGATATCCTGACAGTCTCACCTATTTTAAACTTTGGTAGTGGGTAGTCACCGAAATGGTGTCCAAACAACGTAGTCCATACTTCGTTTTCGTTTTTCTTGTTAACGTCTTTAGGTTTCATTAGAATAGTACTATGTTTGGTATTGTTGTAATTCTCAACGAGCTGATCTAAAATGTCAATCCACTTATACGTTCCTTTACTGTAGAAGTATTTCCACATAGACGTCTTGAGTGTTCTGTTAAACCGTTCCACGACTGCTGCCTTTTTATCAGAGTTCGTGCTGAAGTACTTCACGTTGTGTTTATCCAATAGATCCTTCACACCAACGTTGTAGAATTCCTTACCATCGTCAAACTGAACCAGCTTTGGATACTCACCAAATCTAACCTTAGCCTTCTCTAGTAACTTTGCGACAGCCTTAGTCATGTTTTTCGTATCTTTCCTGTAGACAGGTATGGTAAACGCATACCTACTAAGGATCTCAGTGGCTGTTAGTATCCAGTAGTACCCGTTGTTCTTGTGTTTGTACTTGCCCATATCGACCAAGTCCATCTGTATCTGCTCACCCAGATAGTCAACAAACGTTTGTCTAAACTTATGTTTCTTAACAACTGGTTTGTACCTAGTGTATGTGTCTTGAGATTTTAGCCAGTCCTTTATCTTTGCCCTACTAACGTTTAGACCGTCTTCTCGTGCCTTTTGGTACAGCCTCTCAGCAGACTGGTAACCAGTTGATGGGTTGTAGTAAATATCTCTTAGTTCTTGCTCCATATACACTACATGATATGTAAATCTAACAGCACCTCACCAACGTTAATACTGTTATCGTCCTGATCTGTTATCTTGAACTCTAGTTGGTTGATGACTCCTTTGTTTATTAGGATTTTTGACCCAACACCAAAATGTTGTACAGAACCCTTAAGTGTCTGCGTGCTAGTTATTGGCAGTACTGTGATACAATCACTTTTGTTACCATTAACTATGTTATTAGATCTGTCCACGATACTAGACGTTACTTGTATGTATTTCAGTCCTCTGTTAACGTTCACAACGTTAGGACTGGTTTTTGTGGTGGCTATTGTAGTGTTTTCGTCAAATCCTAAAAGTTGTCCAAATTTAAACAGTTCTATTTGTTGATCAGTTGTTATCGTACACGTCGAGTCATATCTGTTAGCTACTAGCTTGACGTCTCCTAGCTCTTTCAAGTCATCGGCAATCATTTTAAAGGTGTGGTACCCAGGACTAAAAACGTGATTATTACTGTTATAAGTTATCTTGTTGTTAGCTGTGGTTACGTTAACGTAGTCCCAAAAGATGGTTGCCTTCTTCACTAGTAAGTGAGGGTCTGAGTTAGTTGTTAGAATTGACTCTGGTAGGTCTGTAGTTTTCGTTGAACCACTAATCAATACTACCACTCTCATATAACGTACGGTATGTTATGATGGACGCGTTCAAAAGAAAGTATCCTTATGCTGACAAGAATAGGTTTTTTCTTGACGTTGACGACAATATGCATATACATATATTCTTCGTGACGAAAACTAATATTGGTGACGTTAGTATAGACTCAAGTAGGTTTAAGAGTAACCCGGAGTATACTAAGTATCTAACGATAAATAAACCAATGATAGCTAACCAAAAAGAGATAGCTAACGCCGTACGCGTGGCTAAGTTGAATCTAGTGAAAAAGTATCCTCACATCACTTTGAGCAAGTTTGAGTTCGATCCAACTGTCTCACAAGATGGCGAGGTTAATGGCGTTGACATATATTTTAGAAACAGCGACATCATAAGCACGAACATAACTAGTGATACCTTCAAAAACGACAAGAGTATGTGGATTTGGTTACACAACAACAAGTTTCCAGAAATATGGCTATCTGGTGGAACTATCCAACCACTATCAAAAGGTCGTAAGAACCACTGGGGACTTTGGGATGGTTATCCAACGGAAAACGTGTTGAACTACCCAGTGAATAACTTTAGAGTCTTCGTTAACCAAAAGAGCTACTTTCTCTCAAAGCTACCAATATTGCAAATCACCACGTCAAAGACAAAGTCAAAGTGGGACGACAACGAGAGCTACTATAGAGTAGTGTTTGCAACTTATTGTGCAAGTTTCTGTTGTGGAGTGTCGTTACAACACTTATCACCCTCGCAAGAAGTTCACCCTGTTATCACGAGTGTAATGAGGTTTCACCTGTACTTTACTGTTAGAAGACTTCTCAGAAGGATGGAAGGTGGTGAGAGTATGAGATCGATAAGTAGAGAGTTTGATGCTGGAGAATTGTATGGTAAGACAGACAAGATTCCTAGAAAACATTACTACCAGGGTAAAGTCCTTGCTGATGGTACAACAGGCGAGGAGAGAGTCTTCACGATTAACGACGTTAAGAACGACTACAAACGATACGTTCCTCTGGTGTCGAATGGTCTCACCAACATTGGGAGACAATACCTAAATCAGTCCATAGAGGCCTTTGTTTACTCTACACTTGGTGCACAAGCAAGAACACGTATGTCAGTCGTTGGTGATTCCGCAGGTAGTCTAGAGACTCAGCAAGAGTTTCGAAAGTTGGTGGAGGATAGCGTCATAAACTATGACGTGTCAACGTGGATTCTCAACATGAACAAGTCGATTAGAGACACTAACGTTGTCCAAAATCTTGCGCTATCACCGTCTACGTGGTTAATGCCAAGTAATGTGGTAATCCTCAAGAACAAAATCGCTGGATACAACAACCTATTGAAGACTGCTACACAGAGTATGAAGTTTGGGGTAAATAGTGGGTTAAACTACACAGAAACGACGGAGGCTAAGAAAGTACACCAAGAAGGTGGAGAGCATCTGGAGACACTTGATAAACCAAAGGTGACGAATCGTCTGACACCAAACGTGACACACCAGGAAGAGCACCTGGAGACACTTGATAAACCAAAGGTGACGAATCGTCTGGTGGCACCAAAAGTGACACACCGTCTGGAGGCATCAAAGGTGACACCAGGTGACAACACGACAGAGTTGGGGCTAGTTCTAGTGGTTTCGGCTGTGTCTGGCTATTTGGTAAGCAAATATATGTTATAACATAATGAGTCTAAGTTATGGATTTGAGGACAGAGACTACGAGAGCGACAAAATATTAAGAAGAGTGAAGAGACATCTAGACGATGGTCCTAAGTTAAGCGTTAGCGGTGGGAGGATGTCTGGAGATATAGATATGGCGTTCAGGGCACTCAAAAACATAGCAGATCCAGAAGATGATTTGGATGCTATCAGTAAAAAAGTGTTGGAGTCCGTATACTTATCGCAATACTTTAGAACGCAGTCCTATAACGTTCTATTTGATTTTGACACCACGAGATACGCCACAAGCGCGGTACTCCACATAAGGCCAAATAAAGTTAAAGCCATTGGAGACACCTTAGTACAAAATGACCCAACGTATGGTCCTACTATTGGTACTAACCATGGTCGTAGATTCCTGTCCCCTATACTCTGGACTCCTTTCCCACTTGAAGTTGGGATACACTTTAACTGTCCACGTATGCGATACTGTGATATATCCGTTTTGTGGTAGTGAGGTTAGTCAAGAGGGTATCTACGACAGATTGGGAGACGATTGTGTCAAACGACGACGGATCGCATGACAAATACATAGGGTACAAAGGAGGTAAAACTGACAAATTATCGTATGGTGGTGGCGATCCAGTAAAGGGGTACACATGCACAATCCCAAATAACATCGACACCACTAAGACACATATGATATCAATACATTGGCAGATGGATAACTCCCATGTTAGGGTCAACAACATAAGATCAACAGACTCAGACTTCACAGCTAACTACAAAGAGATAGGATCTCCTTATGGAACTATATTTGGAACACATCGACCAGAATTGCTACTCTCACCCTACAAATACCCATCTTTGATAGAGTTTTACGGTATTAAAATCATCTCTGGCTATATGACAAACCGAGATATAATATTAGTTGGTAAAGACATGATGAGTAAATACAAGGTAAGTTAATGAGGAAGAAGTCAGTTGTTGATTTCAATCACATATCAAAGGATATGTCAGAGGAAGAGGCGCTAGAGCTCAAACGCTTGTACGCGTACTACCACAAACTAGAAGCCTGTTACAAATGGAAATACAAGAGGTTGAAGAAAATTAAACTATCGTTAAACATGACTAGCATAGGGTTAACGACAGTAGGGATTATAGCTGGATCGATAACCGCTAACCCTCTAATCATTGCTTGTATTAGTGGTCCTGGTGTGATCATCCAAGGCTACTTGGCTAAATCCAATCTGACGAGTAGAGTGGAGCATTGTAAGTTCGCACATACTAGCTATAAAAAGATACTGACACAACTAAGATCGTATCTTAGAGGTCTTCCTTACAACGAGTCAATGTTCCTCTCAGACGTTAAAGTGTTGGACGATAATGTGACTGACTTATGCCCACCAATCAATGGAATGGTGAAAAGGTACAATAAAATATATGACGAGGCCAACGTTCCAAAATAGGGTAAGATACAAGGGGTGACTCACCCCACACGGCCACACACGGTCGGTCTACGTATCAGAACCAGGAGTGTGTTCCACATGAAAGGCGACGAGAGCTGACACCTTAAAACAAGGCGTTGGTTGGGAAACGTTTGTATTGAGCAGTTATTTTTTAAGAATAGCTGACCCCCCAAAACGGGGGGTCAGCTATTCTTAAAAAATAACTATTACTTTGAAGACTACAATTAAGATGTCCTAATAGCGTGCAAATAATAGTAAAATATTAAGACACTACATGTGGCCCCCTACTGATAGTGTGTTTGTGATCGATAGAAGGGTCACTTTGACCAAGGTCCCAAAATGGGACCTTGGTCAGATCATGCGTTCATGCTATTAAGTGGTTACTTTCTTAAGGTGACTGCTATTTAAACACAAAAATAAAACCTGTGGTATATTATAGGTGATGAGTATCACTAAAATATTTAGAAATAACGACATGTCAGTCACTGCTATAAAAGATGGAGATAATATTTGGTTCTACGGAAAAGAAATTGCAGATATTTTAGGATATAAGAGACCGTATAAGGCTATAACAGATCATGTCGACGATGACGAGAGAAGAAAAGTTAGTAAAATAACACCTCAGAGTATATCAATTGATACAGACTGTCAAAACAGACAAGTTTGGCAAATTTACGAGTCTGGAGTCTACGCTCTAATATTCTCGTCTAAACTAGAGTCTGCTAGGATGTTTAAAAAATGGGTATTCTCGGAAGTCCTACCATCTATTAGAAAAACAGGTGTTTACACACAATACAACCAGTTATCAATAATGAATGAGACAGACTTGCATTACGATATAGTTAAATATATCAGAGAGTACCATCCAACAATCGCCGACTGGCTGCTTATTTATTTTGCTCCTCAACTTGTACGTTTTTAATCTATTTTACCACAAGTTTCTATACCAAGTCTTTATCAGCTGATATCTAAGGACTGTCTGTTGTCATAATGCAAGTTACATATTCTAGAAGCGTTCTACTTTCCCTTCGCTTTTGGTGGAAAGCTTGCTCGCCTGGACTTCGATTTACCGGCAATACTCAAATGCAATCGACAAGGCCACTTAACTCGCTTGTCTGGGACTCGCTGAGTTCGAATGGATTAATTCGAAGACTGAGAGGAAAGCGTGGAGGACGATTTTCGAGTTATTGCGACGGTTTTAGGCCGATAAACCCGTTATACTCGTCAACTACCAAGGCAGATCTACCTCGTCATTACATCGACATTGTTTCACCAAGACCAGTTAACCGTGACCATGTCCATGGCATCGACTATTCGAGACTCAGATCGTGTCACAATCCAGCGAACTGCGTTATTATACCTCTACAATCTCACCAAGTACCAGGTTCTGTTAGTCTTTTCGTTCCAGCTTTCATGCTTTCCAATGTTATGTCCTTAGCCCCGAAAATCGACGAGATTCGTGATGTAATTAATCATGCATATTTTGATTTTGTATGCATAACGGAAACGTGGCTTCAAGAACACATTGTTAACAATGTTGTTGCTATCTCTGGGTTTAACGTGGTTCGATGTGATAGATCTGAGGGTCAACATGGTGGCGTGTGTATATACGTTAAGAACTCCATTAAATTTAAGGTCCTTGACGATATTATGGATTGTAGCGTCGAAGTTCTTTGGGTTCAAATACGTCCTCAGCGTCTCCCTAGGGGAATCACTAGTATTATTGTTGGAATTGTTTATCATCCTCCGAGTGCTTCCGATTTGCATATGTTAGACTACCTGTACAATTGTTTATCCTCCATCGAAGCTAACTTCCCAGGTAGTGGTTATAATTCTACTTGGCGACTTCAATAAACTGAACACCTCATGTCTCTGTAACTTCTTCAAACTAAAGCAGATTGTTAAATTTCCAACGCGTGGCCAAAATACCTTAGACCTTATTCATACCAACATGAGTAAGTTTTATGGCTCTCCAATCAAGCTATCTCCTTTTGGTTTATCTGATCATGCTTCCATTGAAGTCAAGCCTCTCGAGCGATCCATGCTAGCTAAACCCAAGATCATCGTAAAATCAAGAGACCTGCGGCCTTCCAAACGCCTTGCGATGCGCTCATACCTAGAGAAAGTCGACACTGCAACGCTGATTGATAGTCAAGATACGTGTGAAGACAAGGTGAAACTACTGGAATTAATCATCAATACTGGCATGGATATGATACTCCCCTTAAAGTCTAAAACCATCATCACAAGTGAGCCGCCTTGGATCAACAAGTCACTAAAAAACTTAATTCGTAAGCGCCAGAAAGCCTTAGAACAAGGAGACCAGTTGGTGTTCCTTCAATTAAGAAATCAGGTTAATCGTGAACGGAAGACGTGTCGTGCCAAGTACTACGAGTCTAAGGTCGAGCATTTGAAAGATTGTGAACCTGCACTCTGGTGGAAAGAAGTCAAAAAACTCAGTGGCATGTCTGCTGCTGGTTCAATCCGGGCTGACCAAGCTTCTATGTTTCAGCATATTGACTGTGGCCAAGGGGAATCACCTGCGAGTAACATCGTCCTCGCCAATTTCATCAACAAGGCATTTCTCCTTCCTATGAGTATTTTTACCCCCCTGCAACCTAACGAATTCGCGCAAACTGCTCAAGCTTCTGAAGCTTGTGTTCTTCAAGTTTCCGAGTTCTCTGTCAACAGAAAGCTGTCCTTGTTGAATCCGACCAAGGCCACTGGGCCCGATGGTATCCCGAGTTGGCTTCTGCGGGATAACGCCGACCTACTCGCAGTACCAGTATCAATCATTCTAAACTGCTCATACAGAGAAGCTCGGCTGCCACCATCGTGGAAAGAGGCGAACATTTCACCGGTCCCAAAGCAAACACCGATCCATGACGTGAACAGTCATTTGCGCCCCATATCACTAACACCTATTTTATCGAAGGTTGCAGAAGACTTCGTCGTCGATGGTTTCGTTAAGCCAGCAGTTCTCGAAAAAGTAGATTTTGGTCAATTTGGGACGATTCCAGGCAGTAATACCACCCAAGCCTTAATCAGCATGTTGCACTCGTGGAATAAAGCGACGGATGGTAGTGGCGCAACAGTCAGGGCTGTTTTGTTTGACTTCAAGAAGGCATTCGACCTCATTGAACACCATATACTTGTACAGAAACTGAAGTCTTATGATATTCCTCAAGGTATTGTCGACTGGATCATCGATTTTCTGACGTGTCGTAAACAGCGTGTCAAACTTAGTAACGAATGCTATTCTGAATGGGGGAATATTCCATCTGGTGTTCCCCAAGGTACAAAGCTTGGGCCTTGGCTATTTATCATTATGATAAATGATTTGGATCTGCCAGGTACAGAGCTCTGGAAGTATGTCGATGATACGACGATTGCTGAGACAGTCTGGAAAAACGGCCATTCCAACATTCAGGAGACAGTTGACGATCTCGTAAGTAAGACCTCTGCTGATAGGTTCCAGTTAAATGAGACCAAATGTAAAGAGCTACGCATCAGCTTTAGCAAGTCTAGCATTGGCTTCGACCCCATTATGATTAACAACAAGGAACTGGAAGTCGTTGAAAGCGTGAAGGTTTTAGGCCTACATATATCTCGTGATCTCAAGTGGAATACCCATACATCGGTAACCCTAAAGAAAACGAACACGCGCCTATACTTTCTAAGCCAACTAAAACGTTCCAACGTAGGTCGTAGGGAGCTGGTGTCCTTTTATCGAGCTTGCATCAGGCCTGTTACAGAGTACGCCTGTCCGGTTTTTCATGATAGCCTGCCCGACTATCTGGCCAAAGAACTTGAAAGAATACAGCAACGAGCCATGCGGATAATTTTTCCTGCGTTGCCATACGAAGAGGCCCTTCTCTCCGCAAAGTTAGTTCCGCTGGCGGTACGAAGACAGCAGTTAACGGATAAACTATTCCAACAAATTTTTAGTGACACTAGCCATAAACTAAATGTTCTTCTACCACCAGTGAACAAATGCCAGATTAACCTTAGAAGGAAACGTCTTTTCCAAAGTCAACCATTTAGAACTGATCGATTTAAAAAGAGTTTCATAATTTACAATGCGTTAAAGACATATGCTTGAATTTGGTATATAATATTATAGATAGGTTTCTTATTTTAATTTATCCATAATTTTATATGGATTGTTTTTATATATTTTAACTTCATATTATTTCTCATCGTTTGTTATTCTAGGTTATTTCTGTATTCATGTAATCTTAACGTAATTCAGCTATTGGCTGCAATGTTTTTGAAATAAATCATCTATCTATCTATCATAGTCATCCCAGGGTTGGGTGAGTACCAAGACACGTCTACTAAAAGAATAGATGGATGGAAGAAAGGTTACAGTGGTGGACAACCAGATTTGATAGTTCCGCAACTACACAAGAGATATAATGGTTTTGCTATAGAGTTCAAAACACCGAAAGGTAATGGGGTTATTAGGGACAACCAGTTGAGGGTATTAAGGAGACTAAGATCACAAGGGTACAACACATTACTATCCTCAGACCAACATGAGATAATACATTTCATAGAGACATATATGAGAGACTCCAGAGTCCTGTGTGAGTACTGCAATAGGAGATTCAAGAGTGAAACCACACTATCTAATCACCAAAAATACTTTCATCGAATACTCTATCTGTGAGATAATCTGTGAGATGACTGTGAGATAATCTGTGAGATGACTGTGACGAGATATCACGTATAACATAGATGACTGACAGTGAGTCCGTACCTATTATAACGTCGACAACAAGGACCAAAGACCCTAAGAGAGTAGAGGCAGGCAAACGCTTGGCTGCTATATCTAAAGCTGCAAAAGAGAGGAAGATGAGAGAGAGAGTGGTAAGTGAGATAGAGTATGATGGTTTTAGTTATGGATACATAATAGGAACTATAGGAGTGGTTATAGCTGCTGGCTCATTGTATTATGCGATGAAGCAAGATAAACAAATGGTGACTGTTAATGAGGAGTCTAAGAACGTTGTAATAAAAAAGGAACCACCACCACGTAAACTCGACAGCCTCGATTAAAACATGTCGTATAATATATGGCATCAATAGACAGAAAATAACTGATGAATGAACTATACGACGCAGCCCTCGTGACTGCTGGAGCCGTAGCCGTGTCCATGGCATCAAAGAAAATACTAAAAGAACCGTTAGGTACCCCTGAATCAGTGAAGGGCACCCTCAAGTTAGCGACTGCTGTAGGCGTTTCAACGCTACTCGTTAAGTGGGCGCAGAGTAAGAAATACTTACCTATTGACCCGTTCTCAAAATAATCTAACGTAATACATAATGGCTAGTGTGATAGCAGGTGGTTTGTTCAATGCTATAGCATTCGCAGGAGCTGGATTCATATTCAGCAAGCTAAACCATACTGGCTACGAGACAGAGATAAAGAGACACAACAAAGCATTGGAAAGTCTCGCAAGAGCGAAAGAAAAGTTCTACGAGAATGAGATTCGTCAGAGAGACAAAATTCAGGAGTTAAGACAACAACTGTCAGACGCTAACGCAGACATAAACGACACGAACCACGCTCTGGATCAACTAAGACAAGTACTGACGATACAGTATGATGGTAAGACATTTAGTAAAGAGCCTAAGTTGTCAGACTATTACAAACCTTCAGATGAGATGAAAGAATACCAAACGGTATTCGTTGGAGTTGTTGGGCTACCTTTAGGTTACTTAATATATAGAGTATTGTAATGAGCACTAAAACTTTGAAGGAGATGGCTATGGAAGCAAAACATAGTAGTAGAAACTTAATGGAGATAATCTACAAGAACCAGATTCGTCAGATGAATGAGATTAGAGAGTTGAAACAACTATTGTTGGACGTTCTAGACCAACCAAGACAGTATAGTAGGAAGACGTTTGATTCTACTAACTATCACGCCTTCTAGAACGACATTTGAGTTATTATACTGTTATGTCTTTAAAAACAGTATAAAGACATAACAGTATAATAACTCAAATGGCTGACGAACGTACAATGAGAATGTTCTATGCTGGGTATACATTGGATGAGATTGCATCAAAAACGTGGAGTGGTACTACATTAGGGTACACATTGGACGAGATCAAGAATGGAATTAAGAACACAAAGTAAAAAAGTGGTACGACACCACGTACTGTTATAAGTGTAGTAACCACAGAACCCAAACCGAAAATGGTGTATTTAGTTGTAACAAGTGTGGAGAGACTACCTACGGACGTGTGAGAAACTTCATACCTAACATTTGGATGTACAAGAAATCGGCTCACAGTTGCAGAAAGTGGCTAGAGAGAATGTTGACTAGCAAAAGACTAGTTAACGATAGTGACATACCAATAGTGGTCAGTGATTTTATACAGATAGTGTGGTCTCTTAGAAGAAACAATCTAGTTGTCAAGAATATATCGAAATATATTTTCTTTGTCATAAGAATATGCTCTAAAAGAGATATAGAGTTGAGAGGTAGTTTTAACGACCTCAAACCTGGTAAGATCAAGGCACGATTCGAGTATAACCTGTATAGTGTAGTATACAAGGATCTAGGTTGGGACGGAAGAGGAGATCCATACTACAACGAGGGGTAAATAAAACATTTAGTAATATATAATGGCAAGACCAAAAATTTACCAAACCAAAGAAGAAGCTTTAGTAGCAGCCAGAGCGCAAACCAAAGAGTGGATGAGAACTCATAAGTGGGTGTGTGAGACATGCGATCAGTCATACCATGTGACCTCTAAATATAGACACCTGGAGACCAAAAAGCATTTGAGAAATTTGAGCATCTAATTTTAGACTATTTTGTAATGTCCATACGCATAGCTAGACACACCATCTAGTAGTATGTGTCGCTTGTCGTCAAAGCAGCTCAAGGATATCTTATTTATTTCGTAGCTTCCTAGTTGATGGCTCTTGCTGCGAATAGTTTTAATTATGTGAGACATTTGCTCACCATTTGTTAGGACACTTTTATAGTTGTCGTGTCTTATGTTATTTCTAATGGTACACTTCTTGATACCTTTAGCAGTCTTCCCACCTTTTCCGTCTTCTTTTATGTAGCTATACATTTTCGACCTTAAACCGACGAACTCAACGATGGGGATTCCTAACGTCTCGTCCTTCATTTTACCAATAACCTTCTTGTTAGTTAGGTCGAAGTAAGGAGATGACTTATCATATCCACTAAAGTCGAACACTTCTTTGTTAGCGTGCATGTCTTTATACACGTCATCCGTCTCAATCTCGTACATTAGACTATCCGTGTCTGTGAATAGTAGTTTGGCTTTGTTGCCATACTCCTTTTTGACGTTATTATAGTGGAAGTCATACATCAATGTCTTCGATAGGTCTAGAATACACATACCTACATATGCTGGTCTATTTAGAGTTAGTGTCTCTTTGATCTTGTGAACTGCTACCAAGTTATTATCAAATATTTTACTGCTTACAAACGTTGGTTTCGACGTTAGTTTCTTCAGTTTTTCCTCGTCTGTTACTAACTGCACGTTCACACGCTTTCGTAGATTCTCCATAGTCTTTCCAAACACACTATTATTCATGAGCTTGAAAAAGTCTTTCTCAAAGTCATTCTTTGCTTGGGTTCTCTTGTCTGTGTTAAAGTCGATATATTGCTTGAGCCATGGTGACTGATCGAACTGAAGTACCCTATGTATCTTCTTAACCTTCATTCCCAAACTCTTGTATAATTGTAGGTTTCTATAGTGAACTACGTACTTACTCTTACCATTTAGGTTAGGTACAAGTTTCGCAACCTCTCCTACAGATATCTTAAACTTGTTCTGGATTGTCTTACAATAGTTTGACAACATATCACTACTTACTTTCATCCTCTCAGGGGCTAGCGGATAGTCGTTGTGAAGATCGTGCAACTCCTCTGGATACTCCAGATCAACCTCTAATAATATTCCTTTGCTTGAGTCATCCTTGTATTTGTCAAGATCGAACTTCTCGACCCACTCAAATCCACCAGTCGGTAGGTACTGACACATAGCCCAACCATAAAGGTTATTCGCATCTAGGTACACGATGTGTTTCGATGGCTTACTACTATCATACTCCTTCATGTATTTATTATTAGCCTTACCATATCTATGCGTGATACAAGAGACACCACCTCGCATTCCTTTCTCAACAAACTGAAACATGTCAATATCAGTCATCAACTCTAGTTTCACTCCTGTCATCTTTAGAGCAGCGTCCCATGATAGTCCTGGTGATGTGAAGTAGTGACAAGGATCTAGTTGGTAGTACTGCTTGCAAGTCTTTCTGAAGTTCTCAAATACGTCAGACAATAGTAACACATCAGTCTTGAGGTACACATCGTGGTACTCACCCATATTGTTCAAATCGAACGTCTTCCACACTTCTTGTGCGTGTTCATAATCAGCGTCTGATATATGTTCGTCGCTCAGCGCACTGTAGAAGCTCTCCTTTGAGGGTAGCTTTACGTCTTCGAACTTATCAAAACTATCCATATAGTCATATGGGTACACACCCTTTCGTGACACCAACTCTAACTCCTTACCTTGAAATACTTCGGACGTGTACTTAAGACAATCTCTTGGTAGGTTGTTTACTAGGTTGACTAGACTAGAGCTCATGAATTGGAAACTATCTAGAAACACTAGATGTTTACCTAACATGAATGCCATATATTTCTCCATATTATTTGGTATGACGTTGATTTTCTGACCTAGATTACCTATCTCTTGCATTATGAAGTGACTATCGTATCCTCTTAGATTGTGAAATATGACAGGTATCTTATCAGTCAGTCTATAGTTCCTATTACATAACTGATGTGCTGAACCTCTATATTTACCAGTGATATGACAATGATCTCTAACTCTCGTGTCTCCACTTTTATATTTCTCGTCGCAAATGTGACATTTAGTTGATTCCTTGAAGTTAGCCTTATCAGCTCTGGTCAACACCATATCCTCATTGAAATGCTCCTTTCTAACTTTCTTACAGTATTTAACCTCCTCTAACATCTTTTTCATGAACTTCCTAACAGCGTTCTTGCCTCGAAACATCTCTACTGGTTTACTATACTTATCATCATAACAGCACACTACTTTGCACCCATACCCACAGTCCGTGTGTCTTTGGTACTCACTAGTGTACGATCCTGTGAGTGGTGTCACGTTGTCGACCTTCTCTGTGATAGCCTCGAAGTCTGCGTATATTACGAACGGCACTTCTAATTGTTTGTGGTAGTTTTTGTACTCAAGAGTGTTGTCTCCTTCATCTGGCATCTTGATCGCTTGCTTGCCATTTATCACCATACAAACCTCCTTGTGTTTCTCTAGAATCTCACTGGTAGTAAAACATTGAAGACAGTACCTACAGAAGTTCTTGCGACAGTTGTGTTTAGACTGACCCCACATAAACCTATCAAAGTCTTTGATGTATACGTAATGTCGTTTATTACCACTCGTTATAAGTAGCAGGTCCATACGATCCTCGTACTTCTCCTCAGAAACGTAGATAGGGAATGGCTGTTTGTCCTCATACCCAAACACGTTAATACTAATACCGTTCTGCTTCTCTATCTTGTTGTACTGTTTTGTATTCACTGGAAATCTCACTCCTTCATAATTGACAGAACCTACATTCTTCTTATGCTTCGACACTCTCTGCGGATCCTTTCTCACAGGACACTTGTGCAACACATGACACCACATAAAACACTTGTCATCGTTGTTCTTTACATTAATCAAACCTTTAGACGCGTTCCTCAACTCTTCTGGTAGCTCAATATAACTCGATCCTTTAAGAGGCTTATACACTACCAAATTAATAAAGTGATCATTAACACTGTCTACAACCCACCCAGACCCTTCTGACAACCATACAGCTATACGATTCACTATCTCCTCACTAGCTTGTCTAGTAGTCCCACTAATATCAACACTACTAACCACTGTTTTGACTACACTATTGAAGAAGGTTGTCTTAAACACAGACTCACCGTCGCCAATCTCTTTCTCTAGAGTCACTTTCAATGTCTCGGAAAACTTTAAACCTTTCAGTTTCTCTAACTCTTTCTGTAAAGCCGAGTCCACTACTCCTCTAGTCTTGACTAGTTGTTTTAACGGATCCTTATTGTCGATCACCTCAACACTATACGACTTGGTGTACCCTTTGAGAGCAACTCTCCTCTGTATTACAGTAGGACGTTTCATCTTAGCAATAAGACTAGTGATTCTCTCATACTCTTTGTCTGAGGCCTCCTGACTCAATTGTGACTTCCTCACATATCGTCTAAGATCACGTCTAGCCTTTCGTCTGACCTCCCTAACTCTGGTGACTCTGTTAATAACGTTCTCTCTAGATCCTCTTCTAATAAGGTTAATCCACTTATACCCCAATGCTTTAGCATCAGCTAGGTAGCCAGACATCCTCTCTAGAAAACTCATCTTAATATTCGGTATAAATAAATTACCAGAGCCCATAGCAGGATCACGTGCACCACCACTCGATAGTGTACCACTACGAGCGACATTACTATCCACAACAGAGTTACGTTTACGTTCAGACCTTTTCATAAGAGTCGTTCTATTATTTAATATAGTCAAGTCTTTAGACCCTTTCGAATCATGAGCCCCACTCAACTCACGACCTAAAATAAAGTCCATATCAGGATCATACACAATACTACTTGACACAGTCTTGTTACGAGCGACATCCCCACCCACAGCAGCCCCACGTCTAGACATCTCACTCTGTAGCCTACTAGCTGACACACGTCTCATAGGCTCCAAACCATGTGACACATCGTCTATTAGTAGTCTCGAAAGTGGGGGTAACGGCGAACTTTTTCCATTTGAATGTCTCAACTTCTCTGGAGAACGCAGCACTTTTTCTGTTTTTAGGTTCCACATATTTGCTCGAGAGATATATGTGGAATCTAAAAACGAAAAAGTGCTGCGTTATCCAGAGAAAAAAGTTGAGACATGAAAAATGGAAAAATGCGCCGGTACCCCCACTTTCTATACTACTAAGTTGTCTTGTCTTGTCTTGTCTTGTCTTGTCTTGTCGTATCTTGTCTTGTCTGGACAAGTTGTCTTGATAGGTTGTCTTGACAAGTTGTCTTGACAAGTTGTCTTGACAAGTTGTCTTGACAAGTTGTCTTGACAAGTTGTCTTGACAAGTTGTCTTGACAAGTTGTCCTGACAAGTTGTCTTGACAAGTTGTCTTGACAAGTTGTCTTGACAAGTTGTCTTGACAAGTTGTCTTGACAAGTTGTCTTGACAAGTTGTCTTGTCTTGACAAGTTGTCTTGTCTTGACAAGTTGTTTTGTCTTGACAAGTTGTCTTGTCTTGACAAGTTGTCTTGTCTTGACAAGTTGTCTTGTCTTGACAAGTTGTCTTGTCTTGACAAGTTGTCTTGTCTTGACAAGTTGTCTTGTCTTGACAAGTTGTCTTGTCTTGACAAGTTGTCTTGTCTTGACAAGTTGTCTTGTCTTGACAAGTTGTCTTGTCTTGACAAGTTGTCTTGTCTTGACAAGTTGTCTTGTCTTGACAAGTTGTCTTGTCTTGACAAGTTTTCTTATCTTGTCTTGTCTTGTCTTGTCTTGTCTTTACAAATTGTCTTGTCTTGTCTTGTCTTGTCTTGACAAGTTGTCTTGTCTTGTCTTGACAAGTTGTCTTGTCTTCTCTTGTCTTGACAAGTTGTCTTGTCTTGTCGTGTTCGCGTCGCGTCGCGTCGTGTCTTGTCTTGTCTTAACAAGTTGTGTTGTGTTGTGTTGTGTTGTCTCGTCTCGTCTCGTCTCGTCTTGTCTTGTCTCGTCTTGTCTTGTCTTGTCTTGTCTTTCTTGTCTTGTCTTGTCTTGTCTTGTATTGTCTTTTCTAGTCTTGTCTTGTCTTTTCCTGTCTTGTCTTGTCTTGTCTTGTCTTGATAAGTTGTCTTGTCTTTTCTTGACAAGTTGTCTTGTCTTGTCTTGACAAGTTTCTTGTCTTGATAAGTTGTCTTGTCTTGTCTTGACAAGTTGTCTTGTCTTGTCTTTTCTAGTCTTTTCTAGTCTTGTCTTGTCTTGTCTTGTCTTGTCTTGTCTTGTCTTGTCTTGTCTTGTCTTGTCTTGTCTTGTCTTGTCTTGTCTTGACAAGTTGTCTTGTCTTGTCTTGATAAGTTGTCTTGTCTTGACAAGTTGTCTTTTCTTGATAACTTGTCTTGTCTTGTCTTGTCTTGTCAACTTGTCTTGTGTAAGTTGTCTTGTCTTATCTTGTCTTGTCTTGACAAGTTGTCTTGTCTTGTCTTGCCTTGTCGTGTCTTGTCTTGACAAGTTGTCTTGTCTTGACAAGTTGTCTTTTCTTGACAAGTTGTCTTGTCTTGACTTGACAAGTTGTCTTGTCTTGTCTTGTCTTGACAAGTTGTCTTGTCTTGACAAGTTGTCTTGTGTTGTCTTGTTTTGACAAGTTGTCTTGTCTTGTCTTGAAAAGTTGTCTTGTCTTGTCTTGTCTGTCTTGTCTCGTCTCGTCTTGTCTTGTCTTGTCTTGACTAGTTGTCTTGTCTTGACACGTTGTCTTCACAAGTTGTCTTGTCTTGTCTTGTCTTGACAAGTTGTGTTATCTTGTCTTGTATTGACAAGTTGTCTTGTCTAGTCTTGTCTTGTCTGGTCTTGTCTTGTCTTGTCTTATCTTGTCTTTTCTAGTCTTATCTTGTCTTGTCTTGACAACTTGTCTTGTCTTTTCTTGACAACTTGTCTTGTCTTGTCTAGTCTTGTCTTGTTTTGATAACTTGTCTTGTCTTGTCTAGTCTTGTCTTGTTTTGACAACTTGTCATGTCTTGTCATGACTTGACAAGTTGTCATGTCTTGTCATGTCCTGACAAGTTGTCTTGTCTTGTCTTGTCTTTTCTTTTCTTGTCTTGTCTTGTCTTGTCTTGTCTTGTCTTGTCTCTTATTGTCTTGTCTTGTCTTGTCTTGTCTTGTCTAGTCTTGTCTTGTCTTGACAAGTTGTCTTTTCTTGACAAGTTGTCTTGTCTTGACAAGTTGTCTTGTCTTAATAAGTTGTCTTGTCTTGTCTTGTCGTATCTTGTCTTGTCTTGACAAGTTGTCTTGTCTTGTCTTGACAAGTTGTCTTGTCTTGACAAGTTGTCTTGTCTTGACAAGTTTTCTTATCTTGTCTTGTCTTGTCTTGTCTTGTCTTTACAAATTGTCTTGTCTTGTCTTGTCTTGTCTTGTCTTGACAAGTTGTCTTGTCTTGTCTTGACAAGTTGTCTTGTCTTCTCTTGTCTTGACAAGTTGTCTTGTCTTGTCGTGTTCGCGTCGCGTCGCGTCGTGTCTTGTCTTGTCTTAACAAGTTGTGTTGTGTTGTGTTGTGTTGTGTTGTGTTGTGTTGTGTTGTCTCGTCTCGTCTCGTCTCGTCTTGTCTTGTCTCGTCTTGTCTTGTCTTATCTTTCTTCTCTTGTCTTGTCTTGTCTTGTCTTGTATTGTCTTTTCCAGTCTTGTCTTGTCTTTTCCTGTCTTGTCTTGTCTTGATAAGTTGTCTTGTCTTTTCTTGACAAGTTGTCTTGTCTTGTCTTGACAAGTTTCTTGTCTTGATAAGTTGTCTTGTCTTGTCTTGACAAGTTGTCTTGTCTTGTCTTTTCTAGTCTTTTCTAGTCTTGTCTTGTCTTGTCTTGTCTTGTCTTGTCTTGTCTTGTCTTGTCTTGTCTTGTCTTGACAAGTTGTCTTGTCTTGTGTTGATAAGTTGTCTTGTCTTGACAAGTTGTCTTTTCTTGATAACTTGTCTTGTCTTGACAAGTTGTCTTGTCTTGACAAGTTGTCTTGTCTTGACAAGTTGTCTTGTCTTGACAAGTTGTCTTGTCTTGACAAGTTTTCTTATCTTGTCTTGTCTTGTCTTGTCTTTACAAATTGTCTTGTCTTGTCTTGTCTTGACAAGTTGTCTTGTCTTGTCTTGACAAGTTGTCTTGTCTTCTCTTGTCTTGACAAGTTGTCTTGTCTTGTCGTGTTCGCGTCGCGTCGCGTCGTGTCTTGTCTTGTCTTAACAAGTTGTGTTGTGTTGTGTTGTCTCGTCTCGTCTCGTCTCGTCTCGTCTCGTCTTGTCTTGTCTTGTCTTGTCTCGTCTTGTCTTGTCTTGTCTTGTCTTGTCTTGTCTTGTCTTGTCTTTCTTGTCTTGTCTTGTCTTGTCTTTCTTGTCTTGTCTTGATAAGTTTTCTTGTCTTTTCTTGACAAGTTGTCTTGTCTTGTCTTGACAAATTTCTTGTCTTGATAAGTTGTCTTGTCTTGTCTTGACAAGTTGTCTTGTCTTGTCTTTTCTAGTCTTTTCTAGTCTTTTCTAGTCTTTTCTAGTCTTGTCTTGTCTTTTCTTGTCTTGTCTTGACAAGTTGTCTTGTCTTGTATTGCCTTGCCTTGTCTTGTCTTGCCTTGTCTTGTCTTGTCTTGTCATGTCTTGTCTTGTCTTGTCTTGTCGTGTTTTGTCTTGTCTTGTTCTTGTCTTGCCTTGACAAGTTGTCTTGTCTTGACAAGTTGTCTTGTCTTGACAAGTTGTCTTGTCTTGACAAGTTGTCTTGTCTTGACAAGTTGTCTTGTCTTGACAAGTTGTCTTGTCTTGACAAGTTATCTTGTCATGACAAGTTGTCTTGTCTTGACAAGTTTTCTTATCTTGTCTTGTCTTGTCTTGTCTTGTCTTGTCTTGTCTTGTCTTGTCTTGTCTTTACAAATTGTCTTGTCTTGTCTTGTATTGTCTTTTCTAGTCTTGTCTTGTCTTTTCCTGTCTTGTCTTGTCTTGTCTTGACAAGTTGTCTTGTCTTGTCTTGACAAGTTTCTTGTCTTGATAAGTTGTCTTGTCTTGTCTTGACAAGTTGTCTTGTCTTGTCTTTTCTAGTCTTTTCTAGTCTAGTCTTGTCTTGTCTTGTCTTGTCTTGTCTTGTCTTGTCTTGTCTTGTCTTGTCTTGTCTTGTCTTGTCTTGTCTTGTCTTGTCTTGTCTTGTCTTGTCTTGTCTTGTCTTGACAAGTTGTCTTGTCTTGTCTTGAGAAGTTGTCTTGTCTTGACAAGTTGTCTTTTCTTGATAACTTGTCTTGTCTTGTCTTGTCAACTTGTCTTGTGTAAGTTGTCTTGTCTTATCTTGTCTTGTCTTGACAAGTTGTCTTGTCTTGTCTTGCCTTGTCGTGTCTTGTCTTGACAAGTTGTCTTGTCTTGACAAGTTGTCTTTTCTTGACAAGTTGTCTTGTCTTGACTTGACAAGTTGTCTGTCTTGTCTTGTCTTGACAAGTTGTCTTGTCTTGACAAGTTGTCTTGTGTTGTCTTGTTTTGACAAGTTGTCTTGTCTTGTCTTGAAAAGTAGTCTTGTCTTGTCTTGTCTGTCTTGTTTCGTCTCGTCTTGTCTTGTCTTGTCTTGACTAGTTGTCTTGTCTTGACACGTTGTCTTCACAAGTTGTCTTGTCTTGTCTTGTCTTGTCTTGACAAGTTGTGTTATCTTGTCTTGTATTGACAAGTTGTCTTGTCTAGTCTTGTCTTGTCTGGTCTTGTCTTGTCTTGTCTTATCTTGTCTTTTCTAGTCTTATCTTGTCTTGTCTTGACAACTTGTCTTGTCTTTTCTTGACAACTTGTCTTGTCTTGTCTAGTCTTGTCTTGTTTTGATAACTTGTCTTGTCTTTTCTTGACAACTTGTCTTGTCTTGTCTAGTCTTGTCTTGTTTTGACAACTTGTCATGTCTTGTCATGACTTGAAAAGTTGTCATGTCTTGTCATGTCCTGACAAGTTGTCTTGTTTTGTCTTTTGTTTTCTTGTCTTGTCTTGTCTTGTCTTGTCTTGTCTTGTCTTGTCTCTTATTGTCTTGTCTTGTCTTGTCTTGTCTTGTCTAGTCTTGTCTTGTCTTGACAAGTTGTCTTTTCTTGACAAGTTGTCTTGTCTTGACAAGTTGTCTTGTCTTAATAAGTTGTCTTGTCTTGTCGTATCTTGTCTTGTCTTGACAAGTTGTCTTGTCTTGTCTTGACAAGTTGTCTTGTCTTGTCTTGTCGTTTCTTTTCTTGTATTGTCTTGTCTTGTATTGTCTTGTATTGTCTTGTCTTGTCTTGTCTTATCTTGTCTTGTCTTGTCTTGTCTTGTCTTGTCTTGTCATGTCTTGTCATGTTTTGACAAGTTGTCTTGTTTTGTCTTGTCTTTTCTTTTCTTTTCTTGTCTTGTCTTGTCTTGTCTTGTGTTGTGTTGTCTTGTCTTGACAAGTTGTCCTGTCTTGACAAGTTGTCTTGTCTTGACAAGTTGTCTTGTCTTGACAAGTTGTCTTGTCTTGACAAGTTGTCTTGTCTTGACAAGTTGTCTTGTCTTGACAAGTTGTCTTGTCTTGACAAGTTGTCTTGTCTTGACAAGTTGTCTTGTCTTGACAAGTTGTCTTGTCTTGACAAGTTGTCTTGTCTTGACAAGTTTTCTTATCTTGTCTTGTCTTGTCTTGTCTTTACAAATTGTCTTGTCTTGTCTTGTCTTGACAAGTTGTCTTGTCTTGACAAGTTGTCTTGTCTTCTCTTGTCTTGACAAGTTGTCTTGTCTTGTCGTGTTCGCGTCGCGTCGCGTCGTGTCTTGTCTTGTAATATATGGCATCAATAGACAGAAAATAACTGATGAATGAACTATACGACGCAGCCCTCGTGACTGCTGGAGCCGTAGCCGTGTCCATGGCATCAAAGAAAATACTAAAAGAACCGTTAGGTACCCCTGAATCAGTGAAGGGCACCCTCAAGTTAGCGACTGCTGTAGGCGTTTCAACGCTACTCGTTAAGTGGGCGCAGAGTAAGAAATACTTACCTATTGACCCGTTCTCAAAATAATCTAACGTAATACATAATGGCTAGTGTGATAGCAGGTGGTTTGTTCAATGCTATAGCATTCGCAGGAGCTGGATTCATATTCAGCAAGCTAAACCATACTGGCTACGAGACAGAGATAAAGAGACACAACAAAGCATTGGAAAGTCTCGCAAGAGCGAAAGAAAAGTTCTACGAGAATGAGATTCGTCAGAGAGACAAAATTCAGGAGTTAAGACAACAACTGTCAGACGCTAACGCAGACATAAACGACACGAACCACGCTCTGGATCAACTAAGACAAGTACTGACGATACAGTATGATGGTAAGACATTTAGTAAAGAGCCTAAGTTGTCAGACTATTACAAACCTTCAGATGAGATGAAAGAATACCAAACGGTATTCGTTGGAGTTGTTGGGCTACCTTTAGGTTACTTAATATATAGAGTATTGTAATGAGCACTAAAACTTTGAAGGAGATGGCTATGGAAGCAAAACATAGTAGTAGAAACTTAATGGAGATAATCTACAAGAACCAGATTCGTCAGATGAATGAGATTAGAGAGTTGAAACAACTATTGTTGGACGTTCTAGACCAACCAAGACAGTATAGTAGGAAGACGTTTGATTCTACTAACTATCACGCCTTCTAGAACGACATTTGAGTTATTATACTGTTATGTCTTTAAAAACAGTATAAAGACATAACAGTATAATAACTCAAATGGCTGACGAACGTACAATGAGAATGTTCTATGCTGGGTATACATTGGATGAGATTGCATCAAAAACGTGGAGTGGTACTACATTAGGGTACACATTGGACGAGATCAAGAATGGAATTAAGAACACAAAGTAAAAAAGTGGTACGACACCACGTACTGTTATAAGTGTAGTAACCACAGAACCCAAACCGAAAATGGTGTATTTAGTTGTAACAAGTGTGGAGAGACTACCTACGGACGTGTGAGAAACTTCATACCTAACATTTGGATGTACAAGAAATCGGCTCACAGTTGCAGAAAGTGGCTAGAGAGAATGTTGACTAGCAAAAGACTAGTTAACGATAGTGACATACCAATAGTGGTCAGTGATTTTATACAGATAGTGTGGTCTCTTAGAAGAAACAATCTAGTTGTCAAGAATATATCGAAATATATTTTCTTTGTCATAAGAATATGCTCTAAAAGAGATATAGAGTTGAGAGGTAGTTTTAACGACCTCAAACCTGGTAAGATCAAGGCACGATTCGAGTATAACCTGTATAGTGTAGTATACAAGGATCTAGGTTGGGACGGAAGAGGAGATCCATACTACAACGAGTGGGTAAATAAAACATTTAGTAATATATAATGGCAAGACCAAAAATTTACCAAACCAAAGAAGAAGCTTTAGTAGCAGCCAGAGCGCAAACCAAAGAGTGGATGAGAACTCATAAGTGGGTGTGTGAGACATGCGATCAGTCATACCATGTGACCTCTAAATATAGACACCTGGAGACCAAAAAGCATTTGAGAAATTTGAGCATCTAATTTTAGACTATTTTGTAATGTCCATACGCATAGCTAGACACACCATCTAGTAGTATGTGTCGCTTGTCGTCAAAGCAGCTCAAGGATATCTTATTTATTTCGTAGCTTCCTAGTTGATGGCTCTTGCTGCGAATAGTTTTAATTATGTGAGACATTTGCTCACCATTTGTTAGGACACTTTTATAGTTGTCGTGTCTTATGTTATTTCTAATGGTACACTTCTTGATACCTTTAGCAGTCTTCCCACCTTTTCCGTCTTCTTTTATGTAGCTATACATTTTCGACCTTAAACCGACGAACTCAACGATGGGGATTCCTAACGTCTCGTCCTTCATTTTACCAATAACCTTCTTGTTAGTTAGGTCGAAGTAAGGAGATGACTTATCATATCCACTAAAGTCGAAACACTTCTTTGTTAGCGTGCATGTCTTTATACACGTCATCCGTCTCAATCTCGTACATTAGACTATCCGTGTCTGTGAATAGTAGTTTGGCTTTGTTGCCATACTCCTTTTTGACGTTATTATAGTGGAAGTCATACATCAATGTCTTCGATAGGTCTAGAATACACATACCTACATATGCTGGTCTATTTAGAGTTAGTGTCTCTTTGATCTTGTGAACTGCTACCAAGTTATTATCAAATATTTTACTGCTTACAAACGTTGGTTTCGACGTTAGTTTCTTCAGTTTTTCCTCGTCTGTTACTAACTGCACGTTCACACGCTTTCGTAGATTCTCCATAGTCTTTCCAAACACACTATTATTCATGAGCTTGAAAAAGTCTTTCTCAAAGTCATTCTTTGCTTGGGTTCTCTTGTCTGTGTTAAAGTCGATATATTGCTTGAGCCATGGTGACTGATCGAACTGAAGTACCCTATGTATCTTCTTAACCTTCATTCCCAAACTCTTGTATAATTGTAGGTTTCTATAGTGAACTACGTACTTACTCTTACCATTTAGGTTAGGTACAAGTTTCGCAACCTCTCCTACAGATATCTTAAACTTGTTCTGGATTGTCTTACAATAGTTTGACAACATATCACTACTTACTTTCATCCTCTCAGGGGCTAGCGGATAGTCGTTGTGAAGATCGTGCAACTCCTCTGGATACTCCAGATCAACCTCTAATAATATTCCTTTGCTTGAGTCATCCTTGTATTTGTCAAGATCGAACTTCTCGACCCACTCAAATCCACCAGTCGGTAGGTACTGACACATAGCCCAACCATAAAGGTTATTCGCATCTAGGTACACGATGTGTTTCGATGGCTTACTACTATCATACTCCTTCATGTATTTATTATTAGCCTTACCATATCTATGCGTGATACAAGAGACACCACCTCGCATTCCTTTCTCAACAAACTGAAACATGTCAATATCAGTCATCAACTCTAGTTTCACTCCTGTCATCTTTAGAGCAGCGTCCCATGATAGTCCTGGTGATGTGAAGTAGTGACAAGGATCTAGTTGGTAGTACTGCTTGCAAGTCTTTCTGAAGTTCTCAAATACGTCAGACAATAGTAACACATCAGTCTTGAGGTACACATCGTGGTACTCACCCATATTGTTCAAATCGAACGTCTTCCACACTTCTTGTGCGTGTTCATAATCAGCGTCTGATATATGTTCGTCGCTCAGCGCACTGTAGAAGCTCTCCTTTGAGGGTAGCTTTACGTCTTCGAACTTATCAAAACTATCCATATAGTCATATGGGTACACACCCTTTCGTGACACCAACTCTAACTCCTTACCTTGAAATACTTCGGACGTGTACTTAAGACAATCTCTTGGTAGGTTGTTTACTAGGTTGACTAGACTAGAGCTCATGAATTGGAAACTATCTAGAAACACTAGATGTTTACCTAACATGAATGCCATATATTTCTCCATATTATTTGGTATGACGTTGATTTTCTGACCTAGATTACCTATCTCTTGCATTATGAAGTGACTATCGTATCCTCTTAGATTGTGAAATATGACAGGTATCTTATCAGTCAGTCTATAGTTCCTATTACATAACTGATGTGCTGAACCTCTATATTTACCAGTGATATGACAATGATCTCTAACTCTCGTGTCTCCACTTTTATATTTCTCGTCGCAAATGTGACATTTAGTTGATTCCTTGAAGTTAGCCTTATCAGCTCTGGTCAACACCATATCCTCATTGAAATGCTCCTTTCTAACTTTCTTACAGTATTTAACCTCCTCTAACATCTTTTTCATGAAATTCCTAACAGCGTTCTTGCCTCGAAACATCTCTACTGGTTTACTATACTTATCATCATAACAGCACACTACTTTGCACCCATACCCACAGTCCGTGTGTCTTTGGTACTCACTAGTGTACGATCCTGTGAGTGGTGTCACGTTGTCGACCTTCTCTGTGATAGCCTCGAAGTCTGCGTATATTACGAACGGCACTTCTAATTGTTTGTGGTAGTTTTTGTACTCAAGAGTGTTGTCTCCTTCATCTGGCATCTTGATCGCTTGCTTGCCATTTATCACCATACAAACCTCCTTGTGTTTCTCTAGAATCTCACTGGTAGTAAAACATTGAAGACAGTACCTACAGAAGTTCTTGCGACAGTTGTGTTTAGACTGACCCCACATAAACCTATCAAAGTCTTTGATGTATACGTAATGTCGTTTATTACCACTCGTTATAAGTAGCAGGTCCATACGATCCTCGTACTTCTCCTCAGAAACGTAGATAGGGAATGGCTGTTTGTCCTCATACCCAAACACGTTAATACTAATACCGTTCTGCTTCTCTATCTTGTTGTACTGTTTTGTATTCACTGGAAATCTCACTCCTTCATAATTGACAGAACCTACATTCTTCTTATGCTTCGACACTCTCTGCGGATCCTTTCTCACAGGACACTTGTGCAACACATGACACCACATAAAACACTTGTCATCGTTGTTCTTTACATTAATCAAACCTTTAGACGCGTTCCTCAACTCTTCTGGTAGCTCAATATAACTCGATCCTTTAAGAGGCTTATACACTACCAAATTAATAAAGTGATCATTAACACTGTCTACAACCCACCCAGACCCTTCTGACAACCATACAGCTATACGATTCACTATCTCCTCACTAGCTTGTCTAGTAGTCCCACTAATATCAACACTACTAACCACTGTTTTGACTACACTATTGAAGAAGGTTGTCTTAAACACAGACTCACCGTCGCCAATCTCTTTCTCTAGAGTCACTTTCAATGTCTCGGAAAACTTTAAACCTTTCAGTTTCTCTAACTCTTTCTGTAAAGCCGAGTCCACTACTCCTCTAGTCTTGACTAGTTGTTTTAACGGATCCTTATTGTCGATCACCTCAACACTATACGACTTGGTGTACCCTTTGAGAGCAACTCTCCTCTGTATTACAGTAGGACGTTTCATCTTAGCAATAAGACTAGTGATTCTCTCATACTCTTTGTCTGAGGCCTCCTGACTCAATTGTGACTTCCTCACATATCGTCTAAGATCACGTCTAGCCTTTCGTCTGACCTCCCTAACTCTGGTGACTCTGTTAATAACGTTCTCTCTAGATCCTCTTCTAATAAGGTTAATCCACTTATACCCCAATGCTTTAGCATCAGCTAGGTAGCCAGACATCCTCTCTAGAAAACTCATCTTAATATTCGGTATAAATAAATTACCAGAGCCCATAGCAGGATCACGTGCACCACCACTCGATAGTGTACCACTACGAGCGACATTACTATCCACAACAGAGTTACGTTTACGTTCAGACCTTTTCATAAGAGTCGTTCTATTATTTAATATAGTCAAGTCTTTAGACCCTTTCGAATCATGAGCCCCACTCAACTCACGACCTAAAATAAAGTCCATATCAGGATCATACACAATACTACTTGACACAGTCTTGTTACGAGCGACATCCCCACCCACAGCAGCCCCACGTCTAGACATCTCACTCTGTAGCCTACTAGCTGACACACGTCTCATAGGCTCCAAACCATGTGACACATCGTCTATTAGTAGTCTCGAAAGTGGGGGTAACGGCGAACTTTTTCCATTTGAATGTCTCAACTTCTCTGGAGAACGCAGCACTTTTTCTGTTTTTAGGTTCCACATATTTGCTCGAGAGATATATGTGGAATCTAAAAACGAAAAAGTGCTGCGTTATCCAGAGAAAAAAGTTGAGACATGAAAAATGGAAAAATGCGCCGGTACCCCCACTTTCTATACTACTAAGTTGTCTTGTCTTGTCTTGTCTTGTCTTGTCTTGTCGTATCTTGTCTTGTCTGGACAAGTTGTCTTGATAGGTTGTCTTGACAAGTTGTCTTGACAAGTTGTCTTGACAAGTTGTCTTGACAAGTTGTCTTGACAAGTTGTCTTGACAAGTTGTCTTGACAAGTTGTCCTGACAAGTTGTCTTGACAAGTTGTCTTGACAAGTTGTCTTGACAAGTTGTCTTGACAAGTTGTCTTGACAAGTTGTCTTGACAAGTTGTCTTGTCTTGACAAGTTGTCTTGTCTTGACAAGTTGTTTTGTCTTGACAAGTTGTCTTGTCTTGACAAGTTGTCTTGTCTTGACAAGTTGTCTTGTCTTGACAAGTTGTCTTGTCTTGACAAGTTGTCTTGTCTTGACAAGTTGTCTTGTCTTGACAAGTTGTCTTGTCTTGACAAGTTGTCTTGTCTTGACAAGTTGTCTTGTCTTGACAAGTTGTCTTGTCTTGACAAGTTGTCTTGTCTTGACAAGTTGTCTTGTCTTGACAAGTTGTCTTGTCTTGACAAGTTTTCTTATCTTGTCTTGTCTTGTCTTGTCTTGTCTTTACAAATTGTCTTGTCTTGTCTTGTCTTGACAAGTTGTCTTGTCTTGTCTTGACAAGTTGTCTTGTCTTCTCTTGTCTTGACAAGTTGTCTTGTCTTGTCGTGTTCGCGTCGCGTCGCGTCGTGTCTTGTCTTGTCTTAACAAGTTGTGTTGTGTTGTGTTGTGTTGTCTCGTCTCGTCTCGTCTCGTCTTGTCTTGTCTCGTCTTGTCTTGTCTTGTCTTGTCTTTCTTGTCTTGTCTTGTCTTGTCTTGTCTTGTATTGTCTTTTCTTGTCTTGTCTTGTCTTTTCCTGTCTTGTCTTGTCTTGTCTTGTCTTGATAAGTTGTCTTGTCTTTTCTTGACAAGTTGTCTTGTCTTGTCTTGACAAGTTTCTTGTCTTGATAAGTTGTCTTGTCTTGTCTTGACAAGTTGTCTTGTCTTGTCTTTTCTAGTCTTTTCTAGTCTTGTCTTGTCTTGTCTTGTCTTGTCTTGTCTTGTCTTGTCTTGTCTTGTCTTGTCTTGTCTTGTCTTGTCTTGTCTTGTCTTGACAAGTTGTCTTGTCTTGTCTTGATAAGTTGTCTTGTCTTGACAAGTTGTCTTTTCTTGATAACTTGTCTTGTCTTGTCTTGTCTTGTCAACTTGTCTTGTGTAAGTTGTCTTGTCTTATCTTGTCTTGTCTTGACAAGTTGTCTTGTCTTGTCTTGCCTTGTCGTGTCTTGTCTTGACAAGTTGTCTTGTCTTGACAAGTTGTCTTTTCTTGACAAGTTGTCTTGTCTTGACTTGATAAGTTGTCCTGTCTTGTCTTGTCTTGACAAGTTGTCTTGTCTTGACAAGTTGTCTTGTGTTGTCTTGTTTTGACAAGTTGTCTTGTCTTGTCTTGAAAAGTTGTCTTGTCTTGTCTTGTCTGTCTTGTCTCGTCTCGTCTTGTCTTGTCTTGTCTTGACTAGTTGTCTTGTCTTGACACGTTGTCTTCACAAGTTGTCTTGTCTTGTCTTGTCTTGACAAGTTGTGTTATCTTCTCTTGTATTGACAAGTTGTCTTGTCTAGTCTTGTCTTGTCTGGTCTTGTCTTGTCTTGTCTTATCTTGTCTTTTCTAGTCTTATCTTGTCTTGTCTTGACAACTTGTCTTGTCTTTTCTTGACAACTTGTCTTGTCTTGTCTAGTCTTGTCTTGTTTTGATAACTTGTCTTGTCTGGTCTAGTCTTGTCTTGTTTTGACAACTTGTCATGTCTTGTCATGACTTGACAAGTTGTCATGTCTTGTCATGTCCTGACAAGTTGTCTTGTCTTGTCTTGTCTTTTCTTTTCTTGTCTTGTCTTGTCTTGTCTTGTCTTGTCTTGTCTCTTATTGTCTTGTCTTGTCTTGTCTTGTCTTGTCTAGTCTTGTCTTGTCTTGACAAGTTGTCTTTTCTTGACAAGTTGTCTTGTCTTGACAAGTTGCCTTGTCTTAATAAGTTGTCTTGTCTTGTCTTGTCGTATCTTGTCTTGTCTTGACAAGTTGTCTTGTCTTGTCTTGACAAGTTGTCTTGTCTTGACAAGTTGTCTTGTCTTGACAAGTTTTCTTATCTTGTCTTGTCTTGTCTTGTCTTGTCTTTACAAATTGTCTTGTCTTGTCTTGTCTTGTCTTGTCTTGACAAGTTGTCTTGTCTTGTCTTGACAAGTTGTCTTGTCTTCTCTTGTCTTGACAAGTTGTCTTGTCTTGTCGTGTTCGCGTCGCGTCGCGTCGTGTCTTGTCTTGTCTTAACAAGTTGTGTTGTGTTGTGTTGTGTTGTGTTGTGTTGTGTTGTGTTGTCTCGTCTCGTCTCGTCTCGTCTTGTCTTGTCTCGTCTTGTCTTGTCTTATCTTTCTTCTCTTGTCTTGTCTTGTCTTGTCTTGTATTGTCTTTTCCAGTCTTGTCTTGTCTTTTCCTGTCTTGTCTTGTCTTGATAAGTTGTCTTGTCTTTTCTTGACAAGTTGTCTTGTCTTGTCTTGACAAGTTTCTTGTCTTGATAAGTTGTCTTGTCTTGTCTTGACAAGTTGTCTTGTCTTGTCTTTTCTAGTCTTTTCTAGTCTTGTCTTGTCTTGTCTTGTCTTGTCTTGTCTTGTCTTGTCTTGTCTTGTCTTGACAAGTTGTCTTGTCTTGTCTTGATAAGTTGTCTTGTCTTGACAAGTTGTCTTGTCTTGATAAGTTGTCTTGTCTTGACAAGTTGTCTTGTCTTGACAAGTTGTCTTGTCTTGACAAGTTGTCTTGTCTTGACAAGTTGTCTTGTCTTGACAAGTTTTCTTATCTTGTCTTGTCTTGTCTTGTCTTTACAAATTGTCTTGTCTTGTCTTGTCTTGACAAGTTGTCTTGTCTTGTCTTGACAAGTTGTCTTGTCTTCTCTTGTCTTGACAAATTGTCTTGTCTTGTCGTGTTCGCGTCGCGTCGCGTCGTGTCTTGTCTTGTCTTAACAAGTTGTGTTGTGTTGTGTTGTCTCGTCTCGTCTCGTCTCGTCTCGTCTCGTCTTGTCTTGTCTTGTCTTGTCTTGTCTTGTCTTGTCTTGTCTTGTCTTGTCTTGTCTTGTCTTGTCTTTTCTAGTCTTGTCTTGTCTTTTCCTGTCTTGTCTTGTCTTGATAAGTTGTCTTGTCTTTTCTTGACAAGTTGTCTTGTCTTGTCTTGACAAAATTTCTTGTCTTGATAAGTTGTCTTGTCTTGTCTTGACAAGTTGTCTTGTCTTGTCTTTTCTAGTCTTTTCTAGTCTTGTCTAGTCTTTTCTAGTCTTGTCTTGTCTTTTCTTGTCTTGTCTTGACAAGTTGTCTTGTCTTGTATTGCCTTGCCTTGTCTTGTCTTGCCTTGTCTTGTCTTGTCTTGTCATGTCTTGTCTTGTCTTGTCTTGTCGTGTTTTGTCTTGTCTTGTTCTTGTCTTGCCTTGACAAGTTGTCTTGTCTTGACAAGTTGTCTTGTCTTGACAAGTTGTCTTGTCTTGACAAGTTGTCTTGTCTTGACAAGTTGTCTTGTCTTGACAAGTTGTCTTGTCTTGACAAGTTGTCTTGTCTTGACAAGTTGTCTTGTCTTGACAAGTTTTCTTATCTTGTCTTGTCTTGTCTTGTCTTGTCTTGTCTTGTCTTGTCTTGTCTTTACAAATTGTCTTGTCTTGTCTTGTATTGTCTTTTCTAGTCTTGTCTTGTCTTTTCCTGTCTTGTCTTGTCTTGTCTTGACAAGTTGTCTTGTCTTGTCTTGACAAGTTTCTTGTCTTGATAAGTTGTCTTGTCTTGTCTTGACAAGTTGTCTTGTCTTGTCTTTTCTAGTCTTTTCTAGTCTTGTCTTGTCTTGTCTTGTCTTGTCTTGTCTTGTCTTGTCTTGTCTTGTCTTGTCTTGTCTTGTCTTGTCTTGTCTTGTCTTGTCTTGTCTTGACAAGTTGTCTTGTCTTGTCTTGAGAAGTTGTCTTGTCTTGACAAGTTGTCTTTTCTTGATAACTTGTCTTGTCTTGTCAACTTGTCTTGTGTAAGTTGTCTTGTCTTATCTTGTCTTGTCTTGACAAGTTGTCTTGTCTTGTCTTGCCTTGTCGTGTCTTGTCTTGACAAGTTGTCTTGTCTTGACAAGTTGTCTTTTCTTGACAAGTTGTCTTGTCTTGTCTTGACAAGTTGTCTTGTCTTGTCTTGACAAGTTGTCTTGTCTTGACAAGTTGTCTTGTCTTGTCTTGTTTTGACAAGTTGTCTTGTCTTGTCTTGAAAAGTTGTCTTGTCTTGTCTTGTCTGTCTTGTCTTGTCTCGTCTCGTCTTGTCTTGTCTTGACTAGTTGTCTTGTCTTGACACGTTGTCTTCACAAGTTGTCTTGTCTTGTCTTGTCTTGTCTTGACAAGTTGTGTTATCTTGTCTTGTATTGACAAGTTGTCTTGTCTTGTCTTGTCTTGTCTTGTCTTGTCTTGTCTTGTCTTATCTTGTCTTTTCTAGTCTGATCTTGTCTTGTCTTGACAACTTGTCTTGTCTTTTCTTGACAACTTGTCTTGTCTTGTCTAGTCTTGTCTTGTTTTGATAACTTGTCTTGTCTTTTCTTGACAACTTGTCTTGTCTTGTCTAGTCTTGTCTTGTTTTGACAACTTGTCATGTCTTGTCATGACTTGAAAAGTTGTCTTGTCTTGTCATGTCTTGACAAGTTGTCTTGTTTTGTCTTTTCTTTTCTTGTCTTGTCTTGTCTTGTCTTGTCTTGTCTTGTCTTGTCTCTTATTGTCTTGTCTTGTCTTGTCTTGTCTTGTCTTGTCTTGTCTTGTCTTGACAAGTTGTCTTTTCTTGACAAGTTGTCTTGTCTTGACAAGTTGTCTTGTCTTAATAAGTTGTCTTGTCTTGTCGTATCTTGTCTTGTCTTGACAAGTTGTCTTGTCTTGTCTTGACAAGTTGTCTTGTCTTGTCTTGTCGTTTCTTTTCTTGTATTGTCTTGTCTTGTATTGTCTTGTATTGTCTTGTCTTGTCTTGTCTTATCTTGTCTTGTCTTGTCTTGTCTTGTCTTGTCTTGTCATGTCTTGTCATGTCTTGACAAGTTGTCTTGTTTTGTCTTGTCTTTTCTTTTCTTTTCTTGTCTTGTCTTGTCTTGTCTTGTCTTGTCTTGTCTTGTCTTGACAAGTTGTCCTGTCTTGACAAGTTGTCTTGTCTTGACAAGTTGTCTTGTCTTGACAAGTTGTCTTGTCTTGACAAGTTGTCTTGTCTTGACAAGTTGTCTTGTCTTGACAAGTTGTCTTGTCTTGACAAGTTGTCTTGTCTTGACAAGTTGTCTTGTCTTGACAAGTTGTCTTGTCTTGACAAGTTGTCTTGTCTTGACAAGTTTTCTTATCTTGTCTTGTCTTGTCTTGTCTTTACAAATTGTCTTGTCTTGTCTTGTCTTGACAAGTTGTCTTGTCTTGACAAGTTGTCTTGTCTTCTCTTGTCTTGACAAGTTGTCTTGTCTTGTCGTGTTCGCGTCGCGTCGCGTCGTGTCTTGTCTTGTCTTAACAAGTTGTGTTGTGTTGTGTTGTGTTGTCTTGTCTCGTCTCGTCTCGTCTCGTCTTGTCTTGTCTCGTCTTGTCTTGTCTTGTCTTGTCTTTCTTGTCTTGTCTTGTCTTGTATTGTCTTGTCTTGTATTGTCTTTTCTAGTCTTGTCTTGTCTTTTCCTGTCTTGTCTTGTCTTGTCTTGATAAGTTGTCTTGTCTTTTCTTGACAAGTTGTCTTGTCTTGTCTTGACAAGTTTCTTGTCTTGATAAGTTGTCTTGTCTTGTCTTGACAAGTTGTCTTGTCTTGTCTTTTCTAGTCTTTTCTAGTCTTGTCTTGTCTTTTCTTGTCTTGTCTTGACAAGTTGTCTTGTCTTGTATTGCCTTGCCTTGTCTTGCCTTGCCTTGTCTTGTCTTGTCATGTCTTGTCTTGTCTTGTCTTGTCTTGTCTTGTCGTGTTTTGTCTTGTCTTGTTCTTGTCTAGCCTTGACAAGTTGTCTTGTCTTGATAAGTTGTCTTGTCTTGTTTTGTCTTGTCTTGACATGTTGTCTTGTCTTGACAAGTTGTCTTGTCTTGACAAATTGTCTTGTCTTGACAAGTTGTCTTGTCTTGACAAGTTGTCTTGTCTTGACAAGTTGTCTTGTTTTGACAAGTTGTCTTGTCTTGACAAGTTGTCTTGTCTTAACAAGTTTTCTTATCTTGTCTTGTCTTGTCTTGACAAATTGTCTTGTCTTGTCTTGTCTTGTCTTGTCTTGTCTTGTCTTGTTCTTGTCTTGTCTTGACAAGTTGTCTTGTCTTGATAAGTTGTCTTGTCTTGTCTTGTCTTGTCTTGACAAGTTGTCTTGTCTTGTCTTGTCTTGTCGTATCTTGTCTTGTCTGGACAAGTTGTCTTGTCTTGTCTTGACAAGTTGTCTTGTCTTGACAAGTTGTCTTGACAAGTTGTCTTGACAAGTTGTCTTGTCTTTTCTTGACAAGTTGTCTTGTCTTTTCTTGACAAGTTGTCTTGACAAGTTGTCTTGACAAGTTGTCTTGACAAGTTGTCTTGACAAGTTGTCTTGACAAGTTGTCTTGACAAGTTGTCTTGACTGTCTTGACAAGTTGTCTTGACAAGTTGTCTTGACAAGTTGTCTTGTCTTGACAGGTTGTCTTGTCTTGACAAGTTGTCTTGTCTTGACAAGTTGTCTTGTCTTGACAAGTTGTCTTGTCTTGACAAGTTGTCTTGTCTTGACAAGTTGTCTTGTCTTGACAAGTTGTCTTGTCTTGACAAGTTGTCTTGTCTTGACAAGTTGTCTTGTCTTGACAAGTTGTCTTGTCTTGACAAGTTGTCTTGTCTTGACAAGTTGTCTTGTCTTGACAAGTTGTCTTGTCTTGACAAGTTGTCTTGTCTTGACAAGTTGTCTTGTCTTGACAAGTTTTCTTATCTTGTCTTGTCTTGTCTTGTCTTTACAAATTGTCTTGTCTTGTCTTGTCTTGACAAGTTGTCTTGTCTTGTCTTGACAAGTTGTCTTGTCTTCTCTTGTCTTGACAAGTTGTCTTGTCTTGTCGTGTTCGCGTCGCGTCGCGTCGCGTCGCGTCGTGTCTTGTCTTGTCTTAACAAGTTGTGTTGTGTTGTCTCGTCTCGTCTCGTCTCGTCTCGTCTTGTCTTGTCTTGTCTCGTCTTGTCTTGTCTTGTCTTGTCTTGTCTTTCTTGTCTTGTCTTGTCTTGTATTGTCTTGTCTTGTATTGTCTTTTCTAGTCTTGTCTTGTCTTTTCCTGTCTTGTCTTGTCTTGTCTTGTCTTGATAAGTTTTCTTGTCTTTTCTTGACAAGTTGTCTTGTCTTGTCTTGACAAGTTTCTTGTCTTGATAAGTTGTCTTGTCTTGTCTTGACAAGTTGTCTTGTCTTGTATTGCCTTGCCTTGTCTTGCCTTGCCTGGTCTTGTCTTGTCTTGTCTTGTCTTGTCGTGTTTTGTCTTGTCTTGTTCTTGTCTTGCCTTGACAAGTTGTCTTGTCTTGATAAGTTGTCTTGTCTTGTCTTGTCTTGTCTTGACATGTTGTCTTGTCTTGACAAGTTGTCTTGTCTTGACAAATTGTCTTGTCTTGACAAGTTGTCTTGTCTTGACAAGTTGTCTTGTCTTGATAAGTTGTCTTGTTTTGACAAGTTTTCTTGTCTTGACAAGTTGTCTTGTCTTAACAAGTTTTCTTATCTTGTCTTGTCTTGTCTTGTCTTGACAAATTGTCTTGTCTTGTCTTGTCTTGTCTTGTCTTGTCTTGTCTTGTCTTGTCTTGTTCTTGTCTTGTCTTGACAAGTTGTCTTGTCTTGATAAGTTGTCTTGTCTTGTCTTGTCTTGACAAGTTGTCTTGTCTTGTCTTGTCTTGTCGTATCTTGTCTTGTCTGGACAAGTTGTCTTGACAGGTTGTCTTGACAAGTTGTCTTGACAAGTTGTCTTGACAAGTTGTCTTGACAAGTTGTCTTGACAAGTTGTCTTGACAAGTTGTCTTGACAAGTTGTCTTGACAAGTTGTCTTGACAAGTTGTCTTGACAAGTTGTCTTGACAAGTTGTCTTGACAAGTTGTCTTGACAAGTTGTCTTGACAAGTTGTCTTGACAAGTTGTCTTGACAAGTTGTCTTGTCTTGACAAGTTGTCTTGTCTTGACAAGTTGTCTTGTCTTGACAAGTTGTCTTGTCTTGACAAGTTTTCTTATCTTGTCTTGTCTTGTCTTGTTTTGTCTTGTCTTTACAAATTGTCTTGTCTTGTCTTGTCTTGACAAGTTGTCTTGTCTTGTCTTGACAAGTTGTCTTGTCTTCTCTTGTCTTGACAAGTTGTCTTGTCTTGTCGTGTTCGCGTCGCGTCGTGTCGTGTCTTGTCTTGTCTTAACAAGTTGTGTTGTGTTGTGTTGTGTTGTCTCGTCTCGTCTCGTCTCGTCTTGTCTTGTCTCGTCTTGTCTTGTCTTGTCTTGTCTTGTCTTTCTTGTCTTGTCTTGTCTTGTATTGTCTTGTCTTGTCTTGTCTTTTCTAGTCTTGTCTTGTCTTTTCCTGTCTTGTCTTGTCTTGATAAGTTGTCTTGTCTTTTCTTGACAAGTTGTCTTGTCTTGTCTTGACAAGTTGTCTTGTCTTGATAAGTTGTCTTGTCTTGTCTTGACAAGTTGTCTTGTCTTGTCTTTTCTAGTCTTTTCTAGTCTTGTCTTGTCTTGTCTTGTCTTGTCTTGTCTTGTCTTGTCTTGTCTTGACAAGTTGTCTTGTCTTGTCTTGACAAGTTGTCTTGTCTTGACAAGTTGTCTTTTCTTGATAACTTGTCTTGTCTTGTCTTGTCAACTTGTCTTGTGTAAGTTGTCTTGTCTTATCTTGTCTTGTCTTGACAAGTTGTCTTGTCTTGTCTTGTCGTGTCTTGTCTTGACAAGTTGTCTTGTCTTGACAAGTTGTCTTTTCTTGACAAGTTGTCTTGTCTTGACTTGACAAGTTGTCTTGTCTTGTCTTGTCTTGACAAGTTGTCTTGTCTTGACAAGTTGTCTTGTGTTGTCTTGTTTTGACAAGTTGTCTTGTCTTGTCTTGACAAGTTGTCTTGTGTTGTCTTGTTTTGACAAGTCTTGTCTTGTCTCGTCTTGTCTTGTCTTGTCTTGACTAGTTGTCTTGTCTTGACACGTTGTCTTCACAAGTTGTCTTGTCTTGTCTTGTCTTGTATTGACAAGTTGTCTTGTCTAGTCTTGTCTTGTCTGGTCTTGTCTTGTCTTATCTTGTCTTTTCTAGTCTTATCTTGTCTTGTCTTGACAACTTGTCTTGTCTTTTCTTGACAACTTGTCTTGTCTTGTCTAGTCTTGTCTTGTTTTGATAACTTGTCTTGTCTTTTCTTGACAACTTGTCTTGTCTTGTCTAGTCTTGTCTTGTTTTGACAACTTGTCATGTCTTGTCATGAATTGACAAGTTGTCATGTCTTGTCATGTCCTGACAAGTTGTCTTGTTTTGTCTTGTCTTTTCTTTTCTTGTCTTGTCTTGTCTTGTCTTGTCTTGTCTTGTATTGTCTTGTCTTGTATTGTCTTTTCTAGTCTTGTCTTGTCTTTTCCTGTCTTGTCTTGTCTTGTCTTGATAAGTTTTCTTGTCTTTTCTTGACAAGTTGTCTTGTCTTGTCTTGACAAGTTTCTTGTCTTGATAAGTTGTCTTGTCTTGTCTTGACAAGTTGTCTTGTCTTGTATTGCCTTGCCTTGTCTTGCCTTGCCTTGTCTTGTCTTGTCTTGTCTTGTCTTGTCTTGTCGTGTTTTGTCTTGTCTTGTTCTTGTCTTGCCTTGACAAGTTGTCTTGTCTTGATAAGTTGTCTTGTCTTGTCTTGTCTTGTCTTGACATGTTGTCTTGTCTTGACAAGTTGTCTTGTCTTGACAAATTGTCTTGTCTTGACAAGTTGTCTTGTCTTGACAAGTTGTCTTGTCTTGATAAGTTTTCTTGTTTTGACAAGTTTTCTTGTCTTGACAAGTTGTCTTGTCTTAACAAGTTTTCTTATCTTGTCTTGTCTTGTCTTGTCTTGACAAATTGTCTTGTCTTGTCTTGTCTTGTCTTGTCTTGTCTTGTCTTGTCTTGTTCTTGTCTTGTCTTGACAAGTTGTCTTGTCTTGATAAGTTGTCTTGTCTTGTCTTGTCTTGACAAGTTGTCTTGTCTTGTCTTGTCTTTTCGTATCTTGTCTTGTCTTGACAAGTTGTCTTGTCTTGTCTTGACAAGTTGTCTTGACAAGTTGTCTTGACAAGTTGTCTTGACAAGTTGTCTTGACAAGTTGTCTTGACAAGTTGTCTTGACAAGTTGTCTTGACAAGTTGTCTTGACAAGTTGTCTTGACATTGTCTTGACAATTGTCTTGACAAGTTGTCTTGACAAGTTGTCTTGACAAGTTGTCTTGACAAGTTGTCTTGACAAGTTGTCTTGACAAGTTGTCTTGTCTTGACAAGTTGTCTTGTCTTGACAAGTTGTCTTGTCTTGACAAGTTGTCTTGTCTTGACAAGTTTTCTTATCTTGTCTTGTCTTGTCTTGTCTTGTCTTGTCTTTACAAATTGTCTTGTCTTGTCTTGTCTTGACAAGTTGTCTTGTCTTGTCTTGACAAGTTGTCTTGTCTTCTCTTGTCTTGACAAGTTGTCTTGTCTTGTCGTGTTCGCGTCGCGTCGTGTCGTGTCTTGTCTTGTCTTACCAAGTTGTGTTGTGTTGTGTTGTGTTGTCTCGTCTCGTCTCGTCTCGTCTTGTCTTGTCTCGTCTTGTCTTGTCTTGTCTTTCTTGTCTTGTCTTGTCTTGTATTGTCTTGTATTGTATTGTCTTTTCTAGTCTTGTCTTGTCTTTTTCTGTCTTGTCTTGTCTTGTCTTGATAAGTTGTCTTGTCTTTTCTTGACAAGTTGTCTTGTCTTGTCTTTACAAGTTTCTTGTCTTGATAAGTTGTCTTGTCTTGTCTTGACAAGTTGTCTTGTCTTGTCTTTTCTAGTCTTTTCTAGTCTTGTCTTGTCTTGTCTTGTCTTGTCTTGTCTTGTCTTGTCTTGTCTTGTCTTGACAAGTTGTCTTGTCTTGTCTTGACAAGTTGTCTTGTCTTGACAAGTTGTCTTTTCTTGATAACTTGTCTTGTCTTGTCTTGTCAACTTGTCTTGTGTAAGTTGTCTTGTCTTATCTTGTCTTGTCTTGACAAGTTGTCTTGTCTTGTCTTGTCGTGTCTTGTCTTGACAAGTTGTCTTGTCTTGACAAGTTGTCTTTTCTTGACAAGTTGTCTTGTCTTGACTTGACAAGTTGTCTTGTCTTGTCTTGTCTTGACAAGTTGTCTTGTCTTGACAAGTTGTCTTGTGTTGTCTTGTTTTGACAAGTTGTCTTGTCTTGTCTTGAAAAGTTGTCTTGTCTTGTCTTGTCTGTCTTGTCTTGTCTTGTCTCGTCTTGTCTTGTCTTGTCTTGACTAGTTGTCTTGTCTTGACACGTTGTCTTCACAAGTTGTCTTGTCTTGTCTTGTCTTGTATTGACAAGTTGTCTTGTCTAGTCTTGTCTTGTCTGGTCTTGTCTTGTCTTATCTTGTCTTTTCTAGTCTTATCTTGTCTTGTCTTGACAACTTGTCTTGTCTTTTCTTGACAACTTGTCTTGTCTTTTCTAGTCTTGTCTTGTTTTGATAACTTGTCTTGTCTTTTCTTGACAACTTGTCTTGTCTTGTCTAGTCTTGTCTTGTTTTGACAACTTGTCATGTCTTGTCATGACTTGACAAGTTGTCATGTCTTGTCATGTCCTGACAAGTTGTCTTGTTTTGTCTTGTCTTTTCTTTTCTTGTCTTGTCTTGTCTTGTCTTGTCTTGTCTTGTCTTGTCTTGTCTTGTCTTGTCTTGTCTCTTATTGTCTTGTCTTGTCTTGTCTTGTCTTGTCTTGTCTAGTCTTGTCTTGTCTTGTCGTATCTTGTCTTGTCTTGACAAGTTGTCTTGTCTTGACAAGTTGTCTTGTCTTAATAAGTTGTCTTGTCTTGTCTTGTCGTATCTTGTCTTGTCTTGACAAGTTGTCTTGTCTTGTCTTGACAATTTGTCTTGTCTTGTCGTTTCTTTTCTTGTATTGTCTTGTCTTGTATTGTCTTGTCTTGTCTTGTCTTGTCTTGTCTTGTCTTGTCTTGTCTTGTCATGTCTTGTCATGTTTTGACAAGTTGTCTTGTTTTGTCTTGTCTTGTCTTTTCTTTTCTTTTCTTTTCTTTGCTTGTCTTGTCTTGTCTTGTCTTGTCTTGTCTTGTCTTGTCTTGTCTTGACAAGTTGTCTTGTCTTGACAAGTTGTCTTGTCTTGACAAGTTGTCTTGTCTTGACAAGTTGTCTTGTCTTGACAAGTTGTCTTGTCTTGACAAGTTGTCTTGTCTTGACAAGTTGTCTTGTCTTGACAAGTTGTCTTGTCTTGACAAGTTGTCTTGTCTTGACAAGTTGTCTTGTCTTGACAAGTTGTCTTGTCTTGACAAGTTGTCTTGTCTTGACAAGTTGTCTTGTCTTGACAAGTTGTCTTGTCTTGACAAGTTGTCTTGTCTTGACAAGTTTTCTTATCTTGTCTTGTCTTGTCTTTACAAATTGTCTTGTCTTGTCTTGTCTTGACAAGTTGTCTTGTCTTGTCTTGACAAGTTGTCTTGTCTTCTCTTGTCTTGACAAGTTGTCTTGTCTTGTCGTGTTCGCGTCGCGTCGCGTCGTGTCTTGTCTTGTCTTAACAAGTTGTGTTGTGTTGTGTTGTGTTGTGTTGTCTCGTCTCGTCTCGTCTCGTCTTGTCTTGTCTCGTCTTGTCTTGTCTTGTCTTGTCTTGTCTTTCTTGTCTTGTCTTGTCTTGTATTGTCTTGTCTTGTATTGTCTTTTCTAGTCTTGTCTTGTCTTTTCCTGTCTTGTCTTGTCTTGATAAGTTGTCTTGTCTTTTCTTGACAAGTTGTCTTGTCTTGTCTTGACAAGTTGTCTTGTCTTGACAAGTTGTCTTGTCTTGTCTTGACAAGTTGTCTTGTCTTGTCTTTTCTAGTCTTTTCTAGTCTTGTCTTGTCTTGTCTTGTCTTGTCTTGTCTTGTCTTGTCTTGTCTTGTCTTGTCTTGTCTTGACAAGTTGTCTTGTCTTGTCTTGACAAGTTGTCTTGTCTTGACAAGTTGTCTTGTCTTGACAAGTTGTCTTTACTTGTCTTGTCAACTTGTCTTGTCTAAGTTGTTTTGTCTTATCTTGTCTTGTCTTGACAAGTTGTCTTGTCTTGACAAGTTGTCTTGTCTTGACTTGACAAGTTGTCTTGTCTTGTCTTGTCTTGACAAGTTGTCTTGTCTTGACAAGTTGTCTTGTCTTGTCTTGTTTTGACAAGTTGTCTTGTCTTGTCTTGAAAAGTTGTCTTGTCTTGAAAAGTTGTCTTGTCTTGTCTTGTCTGTCTTGTCTTGTCTCGTCTCGTCTTGTCTTGTCTTGTCTTGACTAGTTGTCTTGTCTTGACACGTTGTCTTCACAAGTTGTCTTTTCTTGTCTTGTCTTGACAAGTTGTGTTATCTTGTCTTGTATTGACAAGTTGTCTTGTCTTGTCTTGTCTTGTCTTGTCTTGTCTTGTCTTGTCTTATCTTGTCTTTTCTAGTCTGAACTTGTCTTGTCTTGTCTTGACAACTTGTCTTGTCTTTTCTTGACAACTTGTTTTGTCTTGTCTAGTCTTGTCTTGTTTTGACTTGTCTTGTCTTGTCTTGTCTTGTCTTGTCTTGACAAGTTGTCTTGTCTTGGAATGTCTTGTCTTGACAAATAGTCTTGTCTTGTCTTGTCTTGACAAGTTGTCTTGTTTTGTCTTGTCTTTTCTTTTCTTGTCTTGTCTTGTCTTGTCTTGTCTTGTCTTGTCTTGTCTTGTCTTGTCTTGTCTTGTCTCTTATTGTCTTGTCTTGTCTTGTCTTGTCTTGTCTAGTCTTGTCTTGTCTTGACAAGTTGTCTTGTCTTGACAAGTTGTCTTGTCTTGACAAGTTGTCTTGTCTTAATAAGTTGTCTTGTCTTGTCTTGTCGTGTCTTGTCTTGTCTTGACAAGTTGTCTTGTCTTGTCTTGACAAGTTGTCTTGTCTTGTCTTGACAAGTTGTCTTGTCTTGTCTTGTCGTTTCTTTTCTTGTCTTGTCTTGTCTTGTCTTGTCTTGTCTTGTCTTGTCTTGTCTTGTCTTGTCTTGTCTTGTCTTGTCTTGTCTTGTCTTGTCTTGTCTTGTCTTGACAAGTTGTCTTGTCTTGTCTTGTCTTTTCTTTTCTTGTCTTGTCTTGTCTTGTCTTGTCTTGTCTTGTCTTGTCTTGTCTTGACAAGTTGTCTTGTCTTGACAAGTTGTCTTGTCTTGACAAGTTGTCTTGTCTTGACAAGTTGTCTTGTCTTGACAAGTTGTCTTGTCTTGACAAGTTGTCTTGTCTTGACAAGTTGTCTTGTCTTGACAAGTTGTCTTTTCTTGACAAGTTGTCTTGTCTTGTCTTGACAAGTTGTCTGTCTTGTCTTGTCTTGACAAGTTGTCTTGTCTTGACAAGTTGTCTTGTCTTGTCTTGTCTTGACAAGTTGTCTTGTCTTGTCAAGTTGTCTTGTCTTGTCTTGTTTGTCTTGTTTTGTCTTGTCTTGTCTTGTCTTGTCTTGACTAGTTGTCTTGTCTTGACACGTTGTCTTCACAAGTTGTCTTGTCTTGTCTTGTCTTGTCTTGACTAGTTGTGTTATCTTGTCTTGTCTTGACAAGTTGTCTTGTCTTGTCTTGTCTTGTCTTGTCTTGTCTTGTCTTGTCTTGTCTTGTCTTATCTTGTCTTGTCTTGTCTTGTCTTGACAACTTGTCTTGTCTTGTCTTGACAACTTGTCTTGTCTTGTCTAGTCTTGTCTTGTCTTGATAACTTGTCTTGTCTTGTCTTGACAACTTGTCTTGTCTTGTCTTGTCTTGTCTTGTCTTGACAACTTGTCTTGTCTTGTCTTGTCTTGAAAAGTTGTCTTGTCTTGTCTTGTCCTGACAAGTTGTCTTGTCTTGTCTTTTGTTTTCTTGTCTTGTCTTGTCTTGTCTTGTCTTGTCTTGCCTTGTCTTGCCTTGTCTAGTCTTGTCTTGTCTTGTCTTGTCTTGTCTTGTCTTGACAAGTTGTCTTGTCTTGACAAGTTGTCTTGTCTTGACAAGTTGTCTTGTCTTAACAAGTTGTCTTGTCTTGTCGTGTCTTGTCTTGTCTTGACAAGTTGTCTTGTCTTGTCTTGACAAGTTGTCTTGTCTTGTCTTGTCGTTTCTTTTCTTGTATTGTCTTGTCTTGTATTGTCTTGTATTGTCTTGTCTTGTCTTGTCTTGTCTTGTCTTGTCTTGTCTTGTCTTGTCTTGTCTTGTCTTGTCTTGTCTTGTCTTGACAAGTTGTCTTGTCTTGTCTTGTCTTTTCTTTTCTTGTCTTGTCTTGTCTTGTCTTGTCTTGTCTTGTCTTGTCTTGTCTTGACAAGTTGTCTTGTCTTGACAAGTTGTCTTGTCTTGACAAGTTGTCTTGTCTTGACAAGTTGTCTTGTCTTGACAAGTTGTCTTGTCTTGACAAGTTGTCTTGTCTTGACAAGTTGTCTTGTCTTGACAAGTTGTCTTGTCTTGACAAGTTGTCTTGTCTTGACAAGTTGTCTTGTCTTGACAAGTTGTCTTGTCTTGACAAGTTTTCTTATCTTGTCTTGTCTTGTCTTGTCTTGACAAATTGTCTTGTCTTGTCTTGTCTTGACAAATTTTCTTGACAAGTTGTCTTGTCTTGTCTTGACAAGTTGTCTTGTCTTGTCGTGTTCGCGTCGCGTCGCGTCGTGTCTTGTCTTGTCTTAACAAGTTGTGTTGTGTTGTGTTGTGTGTTGTCTTGTCTCGTCTCGTCTCGTCTCGTCTTGTCTTGTCTAGTCTTGTCTTGTCTTGTCTTGTCTTTCTTGTCTTGTCTTGTCTTGTCTTGTATTGTCTTGTCTTGTATTGTCTTTTCTAGTCTTGTCTTGTCTTTTCCTGTCTTGTCTTGTCTTGATAAGTTGTCTTGTCTTTTCTTGACAAGTTGTCTTGTCTTGTCTTGACAAGTTTCTTGTCTTGATAAGTTGTCTTGTCTTGTCTTGACAAGTTGTCTTGTCTTGTCTTTTCTAGTCTTTTCTAGTCTTGTCTTGTCTTTTCTTGTCTTGTCTTGACAAGTTGTCTTGTCTTGTCTTGTCTTGTCTTGTCTTGCCTTGCCTTGTCTTGTCTTGTCTTGTCTTGTCTTGTCTTGTCTTGTCTTGTCTTGTCTTGTCTTGTCTTGTCTTGTTCTTGTCTTGTCTTGACAAGTTGTCTTGTCTTGACAAGTTGTCTTGTCTTGTTTTGTCTTGTCTTGACAAGTTGTCTTGTCTTGACAAGTTGTCTTGTCTTGACTTGTCTTGTCTTGACAAGTTGTCTTGTCTTGACAAGTTGTCTTGTCTTGACAAGTTGTCTTGTCTTGACAAGTTGTCTTGTCTTGACAAGTTGTCTTGTCTTGACAAGTTGTCTTGTCTTGTCTTGTCTTGTCTTGACTTGTCTTGTCTTGTCTTGTCTTGTCTTGTCTTGTCTTGTCTTGTCTTGTCTTGACAAGTTGTCTTGTCTTGACAAGTTGTCTTGTCTTGTCTTGTCTTGTCTTGACAAGTTGTCTTGTCTTGTCTTGTCTTGTCTTATCTTGTCTTGTCTTGACAAGTTGTCTTGTCTTGTCTTGTCTTGTCTTGTCTTGTCTTGTCTTGTCTTGTCTTGTCTTGACTTGTCTTGTCTTGTCTTGACAAGTTGTCTTGTCTTGTCTTGTCTTGTCTTGTCTTGTCTTGTCTTGTCTTGTCTTGTCTTGACAAGTTGTCTTGTCTTGTCTTGTCGTTGTCTTGTCTTGTCTTGACAAGTTGTCTTGTCTTGACAAGTTGTCTTGTCTTGACAAGTTGTCTTGTCTTGACAAGTTGTCTTGTCTTGACAAGTTGTCTTGTCTTGACAAGTTGTCTTGTCTTGACAAGTTGTCTTGTCTTGACAAGTTGTCTTGTCTTGACAAGTTGTCTTGTCTTGACAAGTTGTCTTGTCTTGACAAGTTGTCTTGTCTTGACAAGTTGTCTTGTCTTGACAAGTTGTCTTGTCTTGACAAGTTGTCTTGTCTTGACAAGTTGTCTTGTCTTGACAAGTTGTCTTGTCTTGACAAGTTTTCTTATCTTGTCTTGTCTTGTCTTGTCTTTACTTGTCTTGTCTTGTCTTGTCTTGACAAGTTGTCTTGTCTTGTCTTGACAAGTTGTCTTGTCTTGTCTTGTCTTGACAAGTTGTCTTGTCTTGTCGTGTTCGCGTCGCGTCGCGTCGCGTCGCGTCGTGTCTTGTCTTGTCTTAACAAGTTGTGTTGTGTTGTGTTGTCTTGTCTCGTCTCGTCTCGTCTTGTCTTGTCTTGTCTTGTCTTGTCTTGTCTTGTCTTGTCTTGTCTTGTCTTGTCTTGTCTTGTCTTGTATTGTCTTGTCTTGTATTGACTTTTCTAGTCTTGTCTTGTCTTTTCCTGTCTTGTCTTGTCTTGTCTTGTCTTGATAAGTTGTCTTGTCTTTTCTTGACAAGTTGTCTTGTCTTGTCTTGACAAAATTTCTTGTCTTGATAAGTTGTCTTGTCTTGTCTTGACAAGTTGTCTTGTCTTGTCTTGTCTTGTCTTGTCTTGTCTTGTCTTGTCTTGTCTTGTCTTGTCTTGTCTTGTCTTGTCTTGTTTTGTCTTGTCTTGTTCTTGTCTTGCCTTGACAAGTTGTCTTGTCTTGATAAGTTGTCTTGTCTTGTCTTGTCTTGTCTTGACAAGTTGTCTTGTCTTGACAAGTTGTCTTGTCTTGACAAATTGTCTTGTCTTGACAAGTTGTCTTGTCTTGACAAGTTGTCTTGTCTTGACAAGTTGTCTTGTCTTGACAAGTTTTCTTGTCTTGACAAGTTGTCTTGTCTTGACAAGTTTTCTTATCTTGTCTTGTCTTGTCTTGTCTTGACAAGTTGTCTTGTCTTGTCTTGTCTTGTCTTGTCTTGTCTTGTCTTGTCTTGTCTTGTCTTGTCTTGTCTTGTTCTTGTCTTGTCTTGACAAGTTGTCTTGTCTTGACAAGTTGTCTTGTCTTGTCTTGTCTTGACAAGTTGTCTTGTCTTGTCTTGTCTTGTCTTGTCTTGTCTTGTCTTGACAAGTTGTCTTGTCTTGTCTTGACAAGTTGTCTTGTCTTGACTTGTCTTGACAAGTTGTCTTGACAAGTTGTCTTGACAAGTTGTCTTGACAAGTTGTCTTGACAAGTTGTCTTGTCTTGTCTTGACAAGTTGTCTTGACAAGTTGTCTTGACAAGTTGTCTTGACAAGTTGTCTTGACAAGTTGTCTTGACAAGTTGTCTTGACAAGTTGTCTTGTCTTGACAAGTTGTCTTGTCTTGACAAGTTGTCTTGTCTTGACAAGTTGTCTTGTCTTGACAAGTTTTCTTATCTTGTCTTGTCTTGTCTTGTCTTGTCTTGTCTTGTCTTGACAAATTGTCTTGTCTTGTCTTGTCTTGACAAGTTGTCTTGTCTTGTCTTGACAAGTTGTCTTGTCTTGTCTTGTCTTGACAAGTTGTCTTGTCTTGTCGTGTTCGCGTCGCGTCGCGTCGTGTCTTGTCTTGTCTTAACAAGTTGTGTTGTGTTGTGTTGTGTTGTCTCGTCTCGTCTCGTCTCGTCTTGTCTTGTCTTGTCTTGTCTTGTCTTGTCTTGTCTTGTCTTTCTTGTCTTGTCTTGTCTTGTCTTGTCTTGTCTTGTCTTGTCTTTTCTAGTCTTGTCTTGTCTTTTCCTGTCTTGTCTTGTCTTGATAAGTTGTCTTGTCTTTTCTTGACAAGTTGTCTTGTCTTGTCTTGACAAGTTGTCTTGTCTTGATAAGTTGTCTTGTCTTGTCTTGACAAGTTGTCTTGTCTTGTCTTTTCTAGTCTTTTCTAGTCTTGTCTTGTCTTGTCTTGTCTTGTCTTGTCTTGTCTTGTCTTGTCTTGTCTTGTCTTGACAAGTTGTCTTGTCTTGTCTTGACAAGTTGTCTTGTCTTGACAAGTTGTCTTTTCTTGACAAGTTGTCTTGTCTTGTCTTGTCAACTTGTCTTGTGTAAGTTGTCTTGTCTTATCTTGTCTTGTCTTGACAAGTTGTCTTGTCTTGCCTTGTCGTGTCTTGTCTTGACAAGTTGTCTTGTCTTGACAAGTTGTCTTTTCTTGACAAGTTGTCTTGTCTTGACTTGACAAGTTGTCTTGTCTTGTCTTGTCTTGACAAGTTGTCTTGTCTTGACAAGTTGTCTTGTCTTGTCTTGTTTTGACAAGTTGTCTTGTCTTGTCTTGAAAAGTTGTCTTGTCTTGTCTTGTCTGTCTTGTCTTGTCTTGTCTCGTCTTGTCTTGTCTTGTCTTGACTAGTTGTCTTGTCTTGACACGTTGTCTTATCTTGTCTTGTATTGACAAGTTGTCTTGTCTTGTCTGGTCTTGTCTTGTCTTGTCTTGTCTTGTCTTGTCTAATCTTGTCTTGTCTTGTCTTGACAACTTGTCTTGTCTTGTCTTGACAACTTGTCTTGTCTTGTCTAGTCTTGTCTTGTTTTGATAACTTGTCTTGTCTTTTCTTGACAACTTGTCTTGTCTTGTCTAGTCTTGTCTTGTTTTGACAACTTGTCTAGTCTTGTCTTGTCTTGACAAGTTGTCTTGTCTTGTCTTGTCTTGACAAGTTGTCTTGTCTTGTCTTGTCTTGTCTTGTCTTGTCTTGTCTTGTCTTGTCTTGTCTTGTCTTGTCTTGTCTTGTCTTGTCTTGTCTTTTCTAGTTTGTCTTGTCTTTTCCTGTCTTGGCTTGTCTTGTCTTGATAAGTTGTCTTGTCTTTTCTTGACAAGTTGTCTTGTCTTGTCTTGACAAGTTGTCTTGTCTTGATAAGTTGTCTTGTCTTGTCTTGACAAGTTGTCTTGTCTTGTCTTGTCTTGTCTTGTCTTGTCTTGTCTTGTCTTGTCTTGTCTTGTCTTGTCTTGTCTTGTCTTGTTTTGTCTTGTCTTGTCTTGTCTTGTCTTGACAAGTTGTCTTGTCTTGATAAGTTGTCTTGTCTTGTCTTGTCTTGTCTTGACAAGTTGTCTTGTCTTGACAAGTTGTCTTGTCTTGACTTGTCTTGTCTTGACAAGTTGTCTTGTCTTGACAAGTTGTCTTGTCTTGACAAGTTTTCTTGTCTTGACAAGTTTTCTTGTCTTGACAAGTTGTCTTGTCTTGACAAGTTTTCTTGTCTTGTCTTGTCTTGTCTTGTCTTGACTTGTCTTGTCTTGTCTTGTCTTGTCTTGTCTTGTCTTGTCTTGTCTTGTCTTGTTCTTGTCTTGTCTTGACAAGTTGTCTTGTCTTGATAAGTTGTCTTGTCTTGTCTTGTCTTGACAAGTTGTCTTGTCTTGTCTTGTCTTGTCTTGTCTTGTCTTGTCTTGACAAGTTGTCTTGTCTTGTCTTGACAAGTTGTCTTGTCTTGTCTTGACAAGTTGTCTTGACAAGTTGTCTTGACAAGTTGTCTTGACAAGTTGTCTTGACAAGTTGTCTTGTCTTGTCTTGACAAGTTGTCTTGACAAGTTGTCTTGTCTTGTCTTGACAAGTTGTCTTGACAAGTTGTCTTGACAAGTTGTCTTGACAAGTTGTCTTGACAAGTTGTCTTGACAAGTTGTCTTGACAAGTTGTCTTGTCTTGACAAGTTGTCTTGTCTTGACAAGTTGTCTTGTCTTGACAAGTTGTCTTGCCTTGACAAGTTTTCTTATCTTGTCTTGTCTTGTCTTGTCTTGTCTTGTCTTGACAAATTGTCTTGTCTTGTCTTGTCTTGACAAGTTGTCTTGTCTTGTCTTGACAAGTTGTCTTGTCTTGTCTTGTCTTGACAAGTTGTCTTGTCTTGTCGTGTTCGCGTCGCGTCGCGTCGTGTCTTGTCTTGTCTTAACAAGTTGTGTTGTGTTGTGTTGTGTTGTCTTGTCTCGTCTCGTCTCGTCTTGTCTTGTCTTGTCTTGTCTTGTCTTGTCTTTCTTGTCTTGTCTTGTCTTGTCTTGTCTTGTCTTGTATTGTCTTTTCTAGTCTTGTCTTGTCTTTTCCTGTCTTGTCTTGTCTTGTCTTGATAAGTTGTCTTGTCTTTTCTTGACAAGTTGTCTTGTCTTGTCTTGACAAGTTTCTTGTCTTGATAAGTTGTCTTGTCTTGTCTTGACAAGTTGTCTTGTCTTGTCTTTTCTAGTCTTTTCTTGTCTTGTCTAGTCTTGTCTTGTCTTGTCTTGTCTTGTCTTGTCTTGTCTTGTCTTGACAAGTTGTCTTGTCTTGTCTTGACAAGTTGTCTTGTCTTGACAAGTTGTCTTGTCTTGTCTTGTCTTGTCTTGTCTTGTCAACTTGTCTTGTGTAAGTTGTCTTGTCTTATCTTGTCTTGTCTTGACAAGTTGTCTTGACTTGCCTTGTCGTGTCTTGTCTTGACAAGTTGTCTTGTCTTGACAAGTTGTCTTGTCTTGACAAGTTGTCTTGTCTTGACTTGACAAGTTGTCTTGTCTTGTCTTGTCTTGACAAGTTGTCTTGTCTTGACAAGTTGTCTTGTCTTGTCTTGTCTTGACAAGTTGTCTTGTCTTGTCTTGAAAAGTTGTCTTGTCTTGTCTTGTCTCGTCTTGTCTTGTCTTGTCTTGTCTTGTCTTGTCTTGTCTTGACTAGTTGTCTTGTCTTGACACGTTGTCTTCACAAGTTGTCTTGTCTTGTCTTGTCTTGTCTTGACAAGTTGTCTTGTCTTGTCTTGTCTTGTCTTGTCTTGTCTTGTCTTGTCTTGTCTTGTCTTGTCTTGTCTTGTCTTGTCTTGACAACTTGTCTTGTCTTGTCTTGACAAGTTGTCTTGTCTTTTCTAGTCTTGTCTTGTTTTGATCTTGTCTTGTCTTGTCTTGACACTTGTCTTGTCTTGTCTTGTCTTGTCTTGTCTTGACAACTTGTCTTGTCTTGTCTTGTCTTGACAAGTTGTCTTGTCTTGTCTTGTCTTGACAAGTTGTCTTGTCTTGTCTTGTCTTGTCTTGTCTTGTCTTGTCTTGTCTTGTCTTGTCTTGTCTTGTCTTGTCTTGTCTTGTCTTGTCTTGTCTCTTATTGTCTTGTCTTGTCTTGTCTTGTCTTGTCTTGTCTTGTCTTGTCTTGTCTTGTCTTGTCTTGTCTTGTCTTGACAAGTTGTCTTGTCTTGACAAGTTGTCTTGTCTTGATAAGTTGTCTTGTCTTGTCTTGTCTTGTCTTGTCTTGTCTTGACAAGTTGTCTTGTCTTGTCTTGACATTTGTCTTGTCTTGTCGTGTCTTTTCTTGTCTTGTCTTGTCTTGTCTTGTCTTGTCTTGTCTTGTCTTGTCTTGTCTTGTCTTGTCTTGTCTTGTCTTGTCTTGTCTTGTCTTGACAAGTTGTCTTGTCTTGTCTTGTCTTGTCTTTTCTTGTCTTGTCTTGTCTTTTCTTGTCTTGTCTTGTCTTGTCTTGTCTTGTCTTGTCTTGTCTTGTCTTGACAAGTTGTCTTGTCTTGACAAGTTGTCTTGTCTTGACAAGTTGTCTTGTCTTGACAAGTTGTCTTGTCTTGACAAGTTGTCTTGTCTTGACAAGTTGTCTTGTCTTGACAAGTTGTCTTGTCTTGACAAGTTGTCTTGTCTTGACAAGTTGTCTTGTCTTGACAAGTTGTCTTGTCTTGACAAGTTGTCTTGTCTTGACAAGTTGTCTTGTCTTGACAAGTTGTCTTGTCTTGACAAGTTGTCTTGTCTTGACAAGTTGTCTTGTCTTGACAAGTTTTCTTATCTTGTCTTGTCTTGTCTTGACAAATTGTCTTGTCTTGTCTTGTCTTGACAAGTTGTCTTGTCTTGTCTTGACAAGTTGTCTTGTCTTGTCTTGTCTTGACAAGTTGTCTTGTCTTGTCGTGTTCGCGTCGCGTCGCGTCGTGTCTTGTCTTGTCTTAACAAGTTGTGTTGTGTTGTGTTGTGTTGTGTTGTGTTGTCTCGTCTCGTCTCGTCTCGTCTTGTCTTGTCTTGTCTTGTCTTGTCTTGTCTTGTCTTGCCTTTCTTGTCTTGTCTTGTCTTGTATTGTCTTGTCTTGTATTGTCTTTTCTAGTCTTGTCTTGTCTTTTCCTGTCTTGTCTTGTCTTGATAAGTTGTCTTGTCTTTTCTTGACAAGTTGTCTTGTCTTGTCTTGACAAGTTTCTTGTCTTGATAAGTTGTCTTGTCTTGTCTTGACAAGTTGTCTTGTCTTGTCTTTTCTAGTCTTTTCTAGTCTTGTCTTGTCTTGTCTTGTCTTGTCTTGTCTTGTCTTGTCTTGTCTTGTCTTGTCTTGTCTTGTCTTGACAAGTTGTCTTGTCTTGTCTTGATAAGTTGTCTTGTCTTGACAAGTTGTCTTTTCTTGATAAGTTGTCTTGTCTTGTCTTGTCAACTTGTCTTGTGTAAGTTGTCTTGTCTTATCTTGTCTTGTCTTGACAAGTTGTCTTTTCTTGACAAGTTGTCTTGTCTTGACTTGACAAGTTGTCTTGTCTTGTCTTGTCTTGACAAGTTGTCTTGTCTTGACAAGTTGTCTTGTCTTGTCTTGTCTTGACAAGTTGTCTTGTCTTGTCTTGAAAAGTTGTCTTGTCTTGACAAGTTGTCTTGTCTTGTCTTGTCTGTCTTGTCTTGTCTCGTCTTGTCTTGTCTTGTCTTGTCTTGACTAGTTGTCTTGTCTTGACACGTTGTCTTCACAAGTTGTCTTGTCTTGTCTTGTCTTGTCTTGACAAGTTGTGTTATCTTGTCTTGTATTGACAAGTTGTCTTGTCTTGTCTTGTCTTGTCTGGTCTTGTCTTGTCTTGTCTTATCTTGTCTTTTCTAGTCTGATCTTGTCTTGTCTTGTCTTGACAACTTGTCTTGTCTTTTCTTGACAACTTGTCTTGTCTTGTCTAGTCTTGTCTTGTTTTGATAACTTGTCTTGTCTTTTCTTGACAACTTGTCTTGTCTTGTCTAGTCTTGTCTTGTTTTGACAACTTGTCTAGTCTTGTCTTGTCTTGACAAGTTGTCTTGTCTTGTCTTGTCTTGACAAGTTGTCTTGTCTTGTCTTGTCTTGTCTTGTCTTGTCTTGTCTTGTCTTGTCTTGTCTTGTCTTGTCTTGTCTTGTCTTGTCTCTTATTGTCTTGTCTTGTCTTGTCTTGTCTTGTCTAGTCTTGTCTTGTCTTGACAAGTTGTCTTTTCTTGACAAGTTGTCTTGTCTTGACAAGTTGTCTTGTCTTAATAAGTTGTCTTGTCTTGTCTTGTCGTGTCTTGTCTTGTCTTGACAAGTTGTCTTGTCTTGTCTTGACAAGTTGTCTTGTCTTGTCTTGACAAGTTGTCTTGTCTTGTCTTGTCGTTTCTTGTCTTGTCTTGTCTTGTCTTGTATTGTCTTGTCTTGTCTTGTCTTGTCTTGTCTTGTCTTGTCTTGTCTTGTCTTGTCTTGTCTTGTCTTGTCTTGTCTTGACAAGTTGTCTTGTCTTGTCTTGTCTTGTCTTTTCTTGTCTTGTCTTGTCTTGTCTTGTCTTGTCTTGTCTTGTCTTGTCTTGACAAGTTGTCTTGTCTTGACAAGTTGTCTTGTCTTGACAAGTTGTCTTGTCTTGACAAGTTGTCTTGTCTTGACAAGTTGTCTTGTCTTGACAAGTTGTCTTGTCTTGACAAGTTGTCTTGTCTTGACAAGTTGTCTTGTCTTGACAAGTTGTCTTGTCTTGACAAGTTGTCTTGTCTTGACAAGTTGTCTTGTCTTGTCTTGACAACTTGTCTTGTCTTGTCTTGTCTTGTCTTGTCTTGATCTTGTCTTGTCTTGTCTTGTCTTGTCTTGTCTTGTCTTGTCTTGTCTTGTCTTGACAACTTGTCTTGTCTTGTCTTGTCTTGACAAGTTGTCTTGTCTTGTCTTGTCTTGACAAGTTGTCTTGTCTTGTCTTTTCTTGTCTTGTCTTGTCTTGTCTTGTCTTGTCTTGTCTTGTCTTGTCTTGTCTTGTCTCTTATTGTCTTGTCTTGTCTTGTCTTGTCTTGTCTTGTCTTGTCTTGTCTTGTCTTGACAAGTTGTCTTGTCTTGACAAGTTGTCTTGTCTTGACAAGTTGTCTTGTCTTGATAAGTTGTCTTGTCTTGTCTTGTCGTGTCTTGTCTTGTCTTGACAAGTTGTCTTGTCTTGTCTTGACAAGTTGTCTTGTCTTGACAAGTTGTCTTGTCTTGTCTTGTCGTTTCTTTTCTTGTCTTGTCTTGTCTTGTCTTGTATTGTCTTGTCTTGTCTTGTCTTGTCTTGTCTTGTCTTGTCTTGTCTTGTCTTGTCTTGTCTTGTCTTGTCTTGTCTTGACAAGTTGTCTTGTCTTGTCTTGTCTTGTCTTGTCTTGTCTTGTCTTGTCTTGTCTTGTCTTGTCTTGTCTTGACAAGTTGTCTTGTCTTGACAAGTTGTCTTGTCTTGACAAGTTGTCTTGTCTTGAGATGTTGTCTTGTCTTGACAAGTTGTCTTGTCTTGACAAGTTGTCTTGTCTTGACAAGTTGTCTTGTCTTGTCTTGTCTTGTCTTGTCTTGTCTTGACAAGTTGTCTTGTCTTGTCTTGTCTTGTCTTGTCTTGTCTTGACAAGTTGTCTTGACAAGTTGTCTTGTCTTGTCTTGACAAGTTGTCTTGTCTTGTCTTGACAAGTTGTCTTGTCTTGTCTTTTCTTGTCTTGTCTTGTCTTGACAAGTTGTCTTGTCTTGACAAGTTGTCTTGTCTTGTCTTGTCTTGTCTTGTCTTGTCTTGTCTTGTCTTGTCTTGTCTTGTCTTGTCTTGTCTTGACAAGTTGTCTTGTCTTGTCTTGTCTTGTCTTGTCTTGTCTTGTCTTGTCTTTTCTTGTCTTGTCTTGTATTGTCTTGTCTTGTATTGTCTTTTCTAGTCTTGTCTTGTCTTTTCTTGTCTTGTCTTGTCTTGTCTTGACAAGTTGTCTTGTCTTGTCTTGACAAGTTGTCTTGTCTTGACAAGTTGTCTTGTCTTGTCTTGACAAGTTGTCTTGTCTTGTCTTTTCTTGTCTTTTCTTGTCTTGTCTTGTCTTGTCTTGTCTTGTCTTGTCTTGTCTTGTCTTGTCTTGTCTTGTCTTGTCTTGTCTTGTCTTGTCTTGTCTTGACAAGTTGTCTTGTCTTGTCTTGACAAGTTGTCTTGTCTTGACAAGTTGTCTTGTCTTGTCTTGTCTTGTCTTGTCTTGTCTTGTCTTGTGTAAGTTGTCTTGTCTTGTCTTGTCTTGTCTTGACAAGTTGTCTTGTCTTGTCTTGTCTTGTCTTGTCTTGTCTTGACAAGTTGTCTTGTCTTGACAAGTTGTCTTTTCTTGACAAGTTGTCTTGTCTTGTCTTGACAAGTTGTCTGTCTTGTCTTGTCTTGACAAGTTGTCTTGTCTTGACAAGTTGTCTTGTCTTGACAAGTTGTCTTGTCTTGACAAGTTGTCTTGTCTTGTCTTGACAAGTTGTCTTGTCTTGTCTTGTCTGTCTTGTCTTGTCTTGTCTTGTCTTGTCTTGTCTTGACAAGTTGTCTTGTCTTGTCCGTTGTCTTGACAAGTTGTCTTGTCTTGTCTTGTCTTGACAAGTTGTCTTGTCTTGTCTTGTCTTGACAAGTTGTCTTGTCTTGTCTTGTCTTGTCTTGTCTTGTCTTGTCTTGTCTTGTCTTGTCTTTTCTTGTCTTGTCTTGTCTTGTCTTGACAAGTTGTCTTGTCTTGTCTTGACACTTGTCTTGTCTTGTCTTGTCTTGTCTTGTCTTGATCTTGTCTTGTCTTGTCTTGACAAGTTGTCTTGTCTTGTCTTGTCTTGTCTTGTCTTGTCTTGTCTTGTCTTGTCTTGTCTTGACAAGTTGTCTTGTCTTGTCTTGTCTTGACAAGTTGTCTTGTCTTGTCTTGTCTTGTCTTGTCTTGTCTTGTCTTGTCTTGTCTTGTCTTGTCTTGTCTTGTCTTGTCTTGTCTTGTCTTGTCTTGTCTTGTCTTGTCTTGTCTTGTCTTGTCTTGTCTTGACAAGTTGTCTTGTCTTGACAAGTTGTCTTGTCTTGACAAGTTGTCTTGTCTTGACAAGTTGTCTTGTCTTGTCTTGTCTTGTCTTGTCTTGACAAGTTGTCTTGTCTTGTCTTGACAAGTTGTCTTGTCTTGTCTTGTCGTTTCTTTTCTTGTCTTGTCTTGTCTTGTCTTGTCTTGTCTTGTCTTGTCTTGTCTTGTCTTGTCTTGTCTTGTCTTGTCTTGTCTTGTCTTGTCTTGTCTTGTCTTGACAAGTTGTCTTGTCTTGTCTTGTCTTGTCTTGTCTTGTCTTGTCTTGTCTTGTCTTGTCTTGTCTTGTCTTGTCTTGTCTTGACTTGTCTTGTCTTGACAAGTTGTCTTGTCTTTTCTTGACAAGTTGTCTTGTCTTGTCAAGTCTTGTCTTGTCTTGACCTTGTCTTGTCTTGTCTTGTCTTGACAAGTTGTCTTGTCTTGTCTTGTCTTGACAAGTTGTCTTGTCTTGTCTTGTCTTTTCTTGTCTTGTCTTGTCTTGTCTTGTCTTGTCTTGTCTTGTCTCTTATTGTCTTGTCTTGTCTTGTCTTGTCTTGTCTTGTCTTGTCTTGTCTTGTCTTGACAAGTTGTCTTTTCTTGACAAGTTTTCTTGTCTTGACAAGTTGTCTCGTCTTAATAAGTTGTCTTGTCTTGTCTTGTCGTATCTTGTCTTGTCTTGACAAGTTGTCTTGTCTGGTCTTGACGAGTTGTCTTGTCTTGACAAGTTGTCTTGTCTTGTCTTGTCGTTTCTTTTCTTGTATTGTCTTGTCTTGTCTTGTCTTGTCTTGTCTTGTCTTGTCTTGTCTTATCTTGTCTTGTCTTGTCTTGTCTTGTCTTGTCTTGACATGTCTTGTCTTGTCTTGACAAGTTGTCTTGTCTTGTCTTGTCTTGTCTTGTCTTTTCTTGTCTTGTCTTGTCTTGTCTTGTCTTGTCTTGACAAGTTGTCTTGTCTTGACAAGTTGTCTTGTCTTGACAAGTTGTCTTGTCTTGACATGTTGTCTTGTCTTGACAAGTTGTCTTGTCTTGACAAGTTGTCTTGTCTTGACAAGTTGTCTTGTCTTGTCTTGTCTTGTCTTGTCTTGTCTTGACAAGTTGTCTTGTCTTGTCTTGTCTTGTCTTGTCTTGTCTTGACAAGTTGTCTTGACTTGTCTTGTCTTGTCTTGACAAGTTGTCTTGTCTTGTCTTGACAAGTTGTCTTGTCTTGTCTTTTCTTGTCTTGTCTTGTCTTGACAAGTTGTCTTGTCTTGACAAGTTGTCTTGTCTTGTCTTGTCTTGTCTTGTCTTGTCTTGTCTTGTCTTGTCTTGTCTTGTCTTGTCTTGTCTTGACAAGTTGTCTTGTCTTGTCTTGTCTTGTCTTGTCTTGTCTTGTCTTGTCTTGTCTTGTCTTGTCTTGTCTTGTCTTGTCTTGTCTTTTCTTGTCTTGTCTTGTCTTTTCCTGTCTTGTCTTGTCTTGTCTTGACAAGTTGTCTTGTCTTGTCTTGACAAGTTTCTTGTCTTGATAAGTTGTCTTGTCTTGTCTTGACAAGTTGTCTTGTCTTGTCTTTTCTAGTCTTTTCTAGTCTTGTCTTGTCTTGTCTTGTCTTGTCTTGTCTTGTCTTGTCTTGTCTTGTCTTGTCTTGTCTTGTCTTGTCTTGTCTTGACAAGTTGTCTTGTCTTGACAAGTTGTCTTTTCTTGATAAGTTGTCTTGTCTTGTCTTGTCAACTTGTCTTGTGTAAGTTGTCTTGTCTTATCTTGTCTTGTCTTGACAAGTTGTCTTGTCTTGCCTTGTCGTGTCTTGTCTTGACAAGTTGTCTTGTCTTGACAAGTTGTCTTTTCTTGACAAGTTGTCTTGTCTTGACTTGACAAGTTGTCTTGTCTTGTCTTGTCTTGACAAGTTGTCTTGTCTTGACAAGTTGTCTTGTCTTGACTTGCCTTGTCTTCTCTTGTCTTGAAAAGTTGTCTTGTCTTGTCTTGTCTGTCTTGTCTTGTCTCGTCTCGTCTTGTCTTGTCTTGACTAGTTGTCTTGTCTTGACACGTTGTCTTCACAAGTTGTCTTGTCTTGTCTTGTCTTGACAAGTTGTGTTATCTTGTCTTGTATTGACAAGTTGTCTTGTCTTGTCTTGTCTTGTCTTGTCTTGTCTTGTCTTGTCTTGTCTTATCTTGTCTTTTCTAGTCTGATCTTGTCTTGTCTTGTCTTGACAACTTGTCTTGTCTTTTCTTGACAACTTGTCTTGTCTTGTCTAGTCTTGTCTTGTTTTGATAACTTGTCTTGTCTTTTCTTGACAACTTGTCTTGTCTTGTCTTGTCTTGTCTTGTTTTGACAACTTGTCTAGTCTTGTCTTGTTTTGACAACTTGTCTTGTCTTGTCTTGTCTTGACAAGTTGTCTTGTCTTGTCTTGTCTTGTCTTGTCTTGTCTTGTCTTGTCTTGTCTTGTCTTGTCTTGTCTTGTCTTGTCTTGTCTTGTCTTGTCTTGTCTCTTATTGTCTTGTCTTGTCTTGTCTTGTCTAGTCTTGTCTTGTCTTGACAAGTTGTCTTGTCTTGACAAGTTGTCTTGTCTTGACAAGTTGTCTTGTCTTGACAAGTTGTCTTGTCTTGTCTTGTCTTGTCTTGTCTTGACAAGTTGTCTTGTCTTGTCTTGACAAGTTGTCTTGTCTTGTCTTGTCGTTTCTTTTCTTGTCTTGTCTTGTCTTGTCTTGTCTTGTCTTGTCTTGTCTTGTCTTGTCTTGTCTTGTCTTGTCTTGTCTTGTCTTGACATGTCTTGTCTTGTCTTGACAAGTTGTCTTGTTTTGTCTTGTCTTTTCTTGTCTTTTCTTGTCTTGTCTTGTCTTGTCTTGTCTTGTCTTGTCTTGTCTTGACAAGTTGTCTTGTCTTGACAAGTTGTCTTGTCTTGACAAGTTGTCTTGTCTTGACAAGTTGTCTTGTCTTGACTTGTCTTGTCTTGACAAGTTGTCTTGTCTTGACAAGTTGTCTTGTCTTGACAAGTTGTCTTGTCTTGACAAGTTGTCTTGTCTTGACAAGTTGTCTTGTCTTGACAAGTTGTCTTGTCTTGACAAGTTTTCTTATCTTGTCTTGTCTTGTCTTGTCTTGACAAATTGTCTTGTCTTGTCTTGTCTTGACAAATTTTCTTGACAAGTTGTCTTGTCTTGTCTTGACAAGTTGTCTTGTCTTGTCGTGTTCGCGTCGCGTCGCGTCGTGTCTTGTCTTGTCTTAACAAGTTGTGTTGTGTTGTGTTGTGTTGTGTTGTCTCGTCTCGTCTCGTCTCGTCTCGTCTTGTCTTGTCTTGTCTTGTCTTGTCTTGTCTTGTCTTGTCTTGTCTTGTCTTGTCTTGTCTTGTATTGTCTTGTCTTGTATTGTCTTTTCTAGTCTTGTCTTGTCTTTTCCTGTCTTGTCTTGTCTTGATAAGTTGTCTTGTCTTTTCTTGACAAGTTGTCTTGTCTTGTCTTGACAAGTTTCTTGTCTTGATAAGTTGTCTTGTCTTGTCTTGACAAGTTGTCTTGTCTTGTCTTTTCTAGTCTTTTCTAGTCTTGTCTTGTCTTTTCTTGTCTTGTCTTGACAAGTTGTCTTGTCTTGTATTGTCTTGTCTTGTCTTGTCTTGTCTTGTCTTGTCTTGTCTTGTCTTGTCTTGTCTTGTCTTGTCTTGTCTTGTCTTGTCTTGTTTTGTCTTGTCTTGTTCTTGTCTTGTCTTGACAAGTTGTCTTGTCTTGACAAGTTGTCTTGTCTTGTCTTGTCTTGTCTTGACAAGTTGTCTTGTCTTGACAAGTTGTCTTGTCTTGACAAGTTGTCTTGTCTTGACAAGTTGTCTTGTCTTGACAAGTTGTCTTGTCTTGACAAGTTGTCTTGTCTTGACAAGTTGTCTTGTCTTGACAAGTTGTCTTGTCTTGACAAGTTTTCTTGTCTTGTCTTGTCTTGTCTTGACATTGTCTTGTCTTGTCTTGTCTTGTCTTGTCTTGTCTTGTCTTGTCTTGTTTTGTCTTGACAAGTTGTCTTGTCTTGACAAGTTGTCTTGTCTTGTCTTGTCTTGACAAGTTGTCTTGTCTTGTCTTGTCTTGTCTTGTCTTGTCTTGTCTTGACAAGTTGTCTTGTCTTGTCTTGACAAGTTGTCTTGTCGTTGTCTTGACAAGTTGTCTTGTTGTCTTGTCTTGTCTTGTCTTGTCTTGTCAAGTTGTCTTGACGTTGTCTTGTCTTGTCTTGACAAGTTGTCTTGTCGTTGTCTTGTCTTGTCTTGTCTTGTCTTGACAAGTTGTCTTAGTTGTCTTGTCATTGTCTTGTCTTGTCTTGTCTTGTCTTGTCTTGTCTTGACAAGTTGTCTTGTCTTGTCTTGACAAGTTGTCTTGTCTTGTCTTGTCATTGTCTTGGTTGTCTTGTCTTGTCTTGACAAGTTGTCTTGTCTTGTCTTGTCTTGTCTTAGTTGTCTTGTCTTGTCTTGTCGTTGTCTTGTCTTGTCTTGACAAGTTGTCTTGTCTTGTCTTGACGTTGTCTTGTCTTGTCTTGACTTGTCTTGGCTTGTCTTGACAAGTTGTCTTGTCTTGTCTTGACAAGTTGTCTTGTCTTGACAAGTTGTCTTGTCTTGACAAGTTGTCTTGTCTTGACAAGTTGTCTTGTCTTGACAAGTTGTCTTGTCTTGACAAGTTGTCTTGTCTTGACAAGTTGTCTTGTCTTGACAAGTTTTCTTATCTTGTCTTGTCTTGTCTTGTCTTGTCTTGTCTTGACTTGTCTTGTCTTGTCTTGTCTTGACAAGTTGTCTTGTCTTGTCTTGACAAGTTGTCTTGTCTTGTCTTGTCTTGACAAGTTGTCTTGTCTTGTCGTGTTCGCGTCGCGTCTTGTCGTGTCTTGTCTTGTCTTAACAAGTTGTGTTGTCTTGTCTTGTGTGGTCTTGTCTCGTCTCGTCTCGTCTTGTCTTGTCTTGTCTTGTCTTGTCTTGTCTTTCTTGTCTTGTCTTGTCTTGTCTTGTCTTGTCTTGTCTTGTCTTTTCTAGTCTTGTCTTGTCTTTTCCTGTCTTGTCTTGTCTTGTCTTGATAAGTTGTCTTGTCTTTTCTTGACAAGTTGTCTTGTCTTGTCTTGACAAGTTTCTTGTCTTGATAAGTTGTCTTGTCTTGTCTTGACAAGTTGTCTTGTCTTGTCTTTTCTAGTCTTTTCTTGTCTTGTCTTGTCTTGTCTTGTCTTGTCTTGTCTTGTCTTGTCTTGTCTTGTCTTGACAAGTTGTCTTGTCTTGTCTTGACAAGTTGTCTTGTCTTGACAAGTTGTCTTGTCTTGACAAGTTGTCTTGTCTTGACAAGTTGTCTTGTCTTGACAAGTTGTCTTGTCTTGACAAGTTGTCTTGTCTTGACAAGTTGTCTTGTCTTGACAAGTTGTCTTGTCTTGACAAGTTTTCTTGTCTTGTCTTGTCTTGTCTTGTCTTGACAAATTGTCTTGTCTTGTCTTGTCTTGACAAGTTGTCTTGTCTTGTCTTGACAAGTTGTCTTGTCTTGTCTTGTCTTGACAAGTTGTCTTGTCTTGTCGTGTTCGCGTCGCGTCGCGTCGTGTCTTGTCTTGTCTTAACAAGTTGTGTTGTGTTGTGTTGTGTTGTCTTGTCTTGTCTCGTCTCGTCTCGTCTTGTCTTGTCTTGTCTTGTCTTGTCTTGTCTTGTCTTGTCTTGTCTTGTCTTGTCTTGTATTGTCTTGTCTTGTCTTGTCTTTTCTAGTCTTGTCTTGTCTTTTCCTGTCTTGTCTTGTCTTGTCTTGTCTTGATAAGTTGTCTTGTCTTTTCTTGACAAGTTGTCTTGTCTTGTCTTGACAAGTTTCTTGTCTTGATAAGTTGTCTTGTCTTGTCTTGACAAGTTGTCTTGTCTTGTCTTTTCTTGTCTTTTCTAGTCTTGTCTTGTCTTGTCTTGTCTTGTCTTGTCTTGTCTTGTCTTGTCTTGTCTTGTCTTGTCTTGTCTTGTCTTGACAAGTTGTCTTGTCTTGTCTTGACAAGTTGTCTTGTCTTGACAAGTTGTCTTGTCTTGATAAGTTGTCTTGTCTTGTCTTGTCTTGTCTTGACAAGTTGTCTTGTCTTGACAAGTTGTCTTGTCTTGTCTTGACAAGTTGTTCTGTCTTGTCTTGTCTTGACAAGTTGTCTTGTCTTGTCTTGTCTTGACAAGTTGTCTTGTCTTGTCTTGACAAGTTGTCTTGTCTTGACAAGTTGTCTTGTCTTGTCTTGTCTGTCTTGTCTTGTCTTGTCTTGTCTTGTCTTGTCTTGTCTTGACAAGTTGTCTTGTCTTGACACGTTGTCTTCACAAGTTGTCTTGTCTTGTCTTGTCTTGTCTTGACAAGTTGTGTTGTCTTGTCTTGTCTTGACAAGTTGTCTTGTCTTGTCTTGTCTTGTCTTGTCTTGTCTTGTCTTGTCTTATCTTGTCTTGTCTTGTCTTGTCTTGTCTTGTCTTGTCTTGACAACTTGTCTTGTCTTTTCTTGACCTTGTCTTGTCTTGTCTAGTCTTGTCTTGTCTTGATCTTGTCTTGTCTTGTCTTGACAACTTGTCTTGTCTTGTCTTGTCTTGTCTTGTCTTGTCTTGTCTTGTCTTGTCTTGACAAGTTGTCTTGTCTTGTCTTGTCTTGACAAGTTGTCTTGTCTTGTCTTGTCTTGTCTTTTATTGTCTTGTCTTGTCTTGTCTTGTCTTGTCTTGTCTTGTCTTGTCTTGTCTTGTCTTGTCTCTTATTGTCTTGTCTTGTCTTGTCTTGTCTTGTCTTGTCTAGTCTTGTCTTGTCTTGACAAGTTGTCTTGTCTTGACAAGTTGTCTTGTCTTGACAAGTTGTCTTGTCTTGACAAGTTGTCTTGTCTTGTCTTGTCGTATCTTGTCTTGTCTTGACAAGTTGTCTTGTCTTGTCTTGACAAGTTGTCTTGTCTTGACAAGTTGTCTTGTCTTGTCTTGTCTTGTCGTTTCTTGTCTTGTCTTGTCTTGTCTTGTCTTGTCTTGTCTTGTCTTGTCTTGTCTTGTCTTGTCTTGTCTTGTCTTGTCTTGTCTTGTCTTGTCTTGTCTTGTCTTGTCTTGTCTTGTCTTGACAAGTTGTCTTGTCTTGTCTTGTCTTGTCGTTTCTTTTCCTGTCTTGTCTTGTCTTGTCTTGATAAGTTGTCTTGTCTTGTCTTGACAAGTTGTCTTGTCTTGTCTTGACAAGTTGTCTTGTCTTGATAAGTTGTCTTGTCTTGTCTTGACAAGTTGTCTTGTCTTGTCTTTTCTAGTCTTTTCTTGTCTTGTCTTGTCTTGTCTTGTCTTGTCTTGTCTTGTCTTGTCTTGACAAGTTGTCTTGTCTTGTCTTGTCTTGTCTTGTCTTGTCTTGTCTTGACAAGTTGTCTTGTCTTGTCTTGACAAGTTGTCTTGTCTTGACAAGTTGTCTTGTCTTGTCTTGACAAGTTGTCTTGTCTTGACAAGTTGTCTTGTCTTGACAAGTTGTCTTGTCTTGACAAGTTGTCTTGTCTTGACAAGTTGTCTTGTCTTGACAAGTTGTCTTGTCTTGACAAGTTGTCTTGCCTTGACAAGTTTTCTTATCTTGTCTTGTCTTGTCTTGTCTTGTCTTGACAAATTGTCTTGTCTTGTCTTGTCTTGACAAATTTTCTTGACAAGTTGTCTTGTCTTGTCTTGACAAGTTGTCTTGTCTTGTCTTGACAAGTTGTCTTGTCTTCTCTTGTCTTGACAAGTTGTCTTGTCTTGTCGTGTTCGCGTCGCGTCGCGTCGTGTCTTGTCTTGTCTTAACAAGTTGTGTTGTGTTGTGTTGTCTCGTCTCGTCTCGTCTTGTCTTGTCTAGTCTTGTCTTGTCTTGTCTTGTCTTGTCTTGTCTTGTCTTGTCTAGTCTTGTCTTGTCTTGTCTTGTCTTTCTTGTCTTGTCTTGTCTTGTCTTGTCTTGTATTGTCTTGTCTTGTATTGTCTTTTCTAGTCTTGTCTTGTCTTTTCCTGTCTTGTCTTGTCTTGTCTTGATAAGTTGTCTTGTCTTTTCTTGACAAGTTGTCTTGTCTTGTCTTGACAAGTTGTCTTGTCTTGATAAGTTGTCTTGTCTTGTCTTGACAAGTTGTCTTGTCTTGTCTTTTCTAGTCTTTTCTAGTCTTGTCTTGTCTTGTCTTGTCTTGTCTTGTCTTGTCTTGTCTTGTCTTGACAAGTTGTCTTGTCTTGTCTTTTCTTGTCTAGTCTTGTCGTTTCTTGACAACTTGCCTTGTCTTGTCTTGACAAGTTGTCTGGTCTGGATAAGTTGTCTTGTCTTGTCTTGACAAGTTGTCTTGTCTTGTCTTGACATCTTGTCTTGTCTTGTCTTGTCTTGTCTTTCTTGTCTTGTCTTGTCTTGTCTTGTCTTGTCTTGTCTTGACAAGTTGTCTTGTCTTGTCTTGACAAGTTGTCTTGCTTGTCTTGTCTTGACAAGTCGTCTTGTCTTATCGTGTCGCGTCATGTCTTGTCTTCTCTTGTCTTGTCTTGTCGTGACAAGTTGTGTTGTATTGTATTGTGTTGTCTCGTCTCGTCTCGTCTTGTCTTGTCTTGTCTTGTTTTTTCTTGTCTTGTCTTGTCTTGTCTTGTCTGTCTTGGCTTGTCTCGTCTTGTCTTGTCTTGTCTTGACAAGTTGTCCTGTCTTGTCTTCTCTTTTCTTGACAATTTGTCTTGTTTTGACAAGTTGTCTTGTCTTGTCTTGACAAGTTGTCCTGTCTTGACAAGTTGTCTTGTCTTGACATGTTGTCTTTTCTTGAGATGTTGTCTTGTCTTGACAAGTTGTCTTGTCTTGACAAGTTGTCTTGTCTTAATAAGTTGTCTTGTCTTGTCTTGTCGTATCTTGTCTTGTCTTGACAAGTTGTCTTGTCTTGTCTTGTCGTATCTTGTCTTGTCTGGACAAGTTGTCTTGACAAGTTGTCTTGTCTTGTCTTGACAAGTTGTCTTGTCTTGTCTTGACAAGTTGTCTTGTCTTGTCTTGTCTTGTCTTGTCTTGTCTTGACAAGTTGTCTTGTCTTGTCTTGTCTTGTCTTGTCTTGTCTTGTCTTGTCTTGTCTTGTCTTGTCTTGACATGTCTTGTCTTGTCTTGTCTTGTCTTGTCTTGTCTTGTCTTGTCTTTTCTTGACAAGTTGTCTTGTCTTGTCTTGTCTTGTCTTTTCTTGTCTTGTCTTGTCTTGTCTTGTCTTGTCTTGTCTTGTCTTGTCTTGTCTTGTCTTGTCTTGTCTTGTCTTGTCTTGTCTTGTCTTGTCTTGTCTTGACAAGTTGTCTTGTCTTGACAAGTTGTCTTGTCTTGACAAGTTGTCTTGTCTTGACAAGTTGTCTTGTCTTGTCTTGTCTTGTATTGCCTTTCCTTGTCTTGTCTTGCCTTGTCTTGTCTTGTCTTGACAAGTTGTCTTGTCTTGTCTTGTCTTATTTTGTCTTGTCTTGTCTTGTCTTGTCCTGTCTTGTCTTGTCTTGTCTTGTCTTGTCTTGTCTTGTCTTGTCTTGTCTTGTCTTTTCTTGTCTTGTCTTGACAAGTTGTCTTGTCTTGTATTGCCTTGTCTTGTCTTGTCTTGTCTTGTCTTGTCTTGTCTTGTCTTGTCTTGTCTTGTCTTGTCTTGTCTTGTCTTGTCTTGTCTTGTCTTGTCTTGTCTTGTTCTTGTCTTGTCTTGACAAGTTGTCTTGTCTTGATAAGTTGTCTTGTCTTGTCTTGACAAGTTGTCTTGTCTTGACTTGTCTTGTCTTGTCTTGTCTTGTCTTGACAAGTTGTCTTGTCTTGACAAGTTGTCTTGTCTTGACAAGTTGTCTTGTCTTGACAAGTTGTCTTGTCTTGACAAGTTGTCTTGTCTTGATAAGTTGTCTTGTCTTGTCTTGTCTTGACAAGTTGTCTTGTCTTGTCTTGTCTTGTCTTGTCTTGTCTTGTCTTGTCTTGACAAGTTGTCTTGTCTTGTCTTGTCTTGTCTTTTGTCGTGACAAGTTGTCTTGTCTTGTCTTGACAAGTTGTCTTGTCTTGTCTTGACAAGTTGTCTTGACTTGTCTTGACAAGTTGTCTTGTCTTGACAAGTTGTCTTGTCTTGACAAGTTGTCTTGTCTTGACAAGTTGTCTTGTCTTGACAAGTTGTCTTGTCTTGTCTTGTCTTGTCTTGACAAGTTGTCTTGTCTTGACAAGTTGTCTTGTCTTGACAAGTTGTCTTGTCTTGACAAGTTGTCTTGTCTTGACAAGTTGTCTTGTCTTGACAAGTTTTCTTATCTTGTCTTGTCTTGTCTTGTCTTGTCTTGACTTGTCTTGTCTTGTCTTGTCTTGTCTTGTCTTGTCTTGTCTTGTCTTGACAAGTTGTCTTGTCTTGTCTTGACAAGTTGTCTTGTCTTGTCTTGTCTTGACAAGTTGTCTTGTCTTGTCGTGTTCGCGTCGCGTCGCGTCGCGTCGCGTCGTGTCTTGTCTTGTCTTAACAAGTTGTGTTGTGTTGTGTTGTCTTGTCTTGTCTTGTCTTGTCTTGTCTCGTCTTGTCTTGTCTTGTCTTGTCTTGTCTTGTCTTGTCTTGTCTTGTCTTGTCTTGTCTTGTCTTGTCTTTCTTGTCTTGTCTTGTCTTGTCTTGTCTTGTCTTGTCTTGTCTTGTCTTGTCTTTTCTAGTCTTGTCTTGTCTTTTCCTGTCTTGTCTTGTCTTGATAAGTTGTCTTGTCTTTTCTTGACAAGTTGTCTTGTCTTGTCTTGACAAGTTGTCTTGTCTTGATAAGTTGTCTTGTCTTGTCTTGACAAGTTGTCTTGTCTTGTCTTTTCTAGTCTTTTCTAGTCTTGTCTTGTCTTGTCTTGTCTTGTCTTGTCTTGTCTTGACAAGTTGTCTTGTCTTGTCTTTTCTTGTCTAGTCTTGTCGTTTCTTGACAACTTGCCTTGTCTTGTCTTGACAAGTTGTCTGGTTTGGATAAGTTGTCTTGTCTTGTCTTGACAAGTTGTCTTGTCTTGTCTTGACATCTTGTCTTGTCTTGTCCTGTCTTGTCTTTCTTGTCTTGTCTTGCTTGTCTTGTCTTGTCTTGTCTTGACAAGTTGTCTTGTCTTGTCTTGACAAGTCGTCTTGTCTTATCGTGTCGCGTCTTGTCTTGTCTTGTCTTGTCTTGTCTTGTCTTGACAAGTTGTCTTGTCTTGTCTTGTGTTGTCTTGTCTTGTCTGGTCTTGTCTTGTCTTGTCTTGTCTTTTCTTGTCTTGTCTTGTCTTGTCTTGTCTTGTCTTGTCTGTCTTGTCTTGTCTTGTCTTGTCTTGTCTTGTCTTGACAAGTTGTCTTGTCTTGTCTTGTCTTGTCTTGTCTTGTCTTGTCTTGACAAGTTGTCTTGTCTTGTCTTGACAAGTTGTCTTGTCTTGTCTTGTTGTGTCTTGTCTTGTCTTGTCTTGTCTTGTCTTGACAAGTTGTCTTGTCTTGTCTTGTCTTGTCTTGTCTTGACAAGTTGTCTTGTCTTGACAAGTTGTCTTGTCTTGACAAGTTGTCTTGTCTTGACAAGTTTTCTTGTCTTGTCTTGTCTTGTCTTGTCTTCTTGACATTGTCTTGTCTTGTCTTGTCTTGTCTTGACAAGTTGTCTTGTCTTGTCTTGACAAGTTGTCTTGTCTTGTCTTGTCTTGACAAGTTGTCTTGTCTTGTCTTGACAAGTTGTCTTGTCTTGTCTTGTGTTGTCTTGTCTTGTCTTGTCTTGTCTTGTCTTGTCTTGTCTTGTCTTGTCTTGTCTTGTCTTGTCTTGTCTTGTCTTGTCTTTCTTGTCTTGTCTTGTCTTGTCTTGTCTTGTCTTGTCTTGTCTTTTCTAGTCTTGTCTTGTCTTTTCTTGTCTTGTCTTGTCTTGTCTTGTCTTGATAAGTTGTCTTGTCTTTTCTTGACAAGTTGTCTTGTCTTGTCTTGACAAGTTTCTTGTCTTGACAAGTTGTCTTGTCTTGTCTTGACAAGTTGTCTTGTCTTGTCTTTTCTTGTCTTGTCTTGTCTTATCTTGTCTTGTCTTGTCTTGTCTTGTCTTGTCTTGTCTTGTCTTGTCTTGTCTTGTCTTTACAAGTTGTCTTGTCTTGTCTTGACAAGTTGTCTTGTCTTGTCTTGACAAGTTGTCTTGTCTTGTCTTTTCTTGTCTTGTCTTGTCTTGTCTTGTCTTGTCTTGTCTTGTCTTGTCTTGTCTTGTCTTGTCTTGTCTTGTCTTGTCTTGTCTTGTCTTGTCTTGTCTTGTCTTGTCTTGTCTTGTCTTGTCTTGTCTTGACAAGTCTTGTCTTGACAAGTTGTCTTGTCTTGTCTTGACAAGTTGTCTTGTCTTGACAAGTTGTCTTGTCTTGACAAGTTGTCTTGTCTTGTCAAGTTGTCTTGTCTTGACAAGTTGTCTTGCCTTGACAAGTTTTCTTGTCTTGTCTTGTCTTGTCTTGTCTTGTCTTGTCTTGTCTTGTCTTGTCTTGTCTTGTCTTGTCTTGTCTTGTCTTGTCTTGTCTTGTCTTGTCTTGACAAGTTGTCTTGTCTTGACAAGTTGTCTTGTCTTGTCTTGTCTTGTCTTGTCTTGTCTTGTCTTGTCTTGTCTTGTCTTGTCTTGTCTTGTCTTGACAAGTTGTCTTGTCTTGTCTTGACAAGTTGTCTTGTCTTGTCTTGACAAGTTGTCTTGTCTTGTCTTGACAAGTTGTCTTGTCTTGCTTTGTCTTGTCTTGTCTTGTCTTTTCTTGTCTTGTCTTGTCTTGTCTTGTCTTGTCTTGTCTTGTCTTGTCTTGTCTTTTCTTGTCTTGTCTTGTCTTGTCTTGTCTTGTCTTGTCTTGTCTTGTCTTGTCTTGTCTTGTCTTGTCTTGTCTTGTCTTGACAAGTTGTCTTGTCTTGTCTTTTCTTGTCTTGTCTTGTCTTATATTGTCTTGTCTTGTCTTGTCTTGTCTTGTCTTGTCTTGTCTTGTCTTGTCTTGTCTTGTCTTGTTTTGTCTTGTCTTGTCTTGTCTTGTCTTGTCTTGACAAGTTGTCTTGTCTTGTCTTGTCTTGACAAGTTGTCTTGTCTTGTCTTGTCTTGACAAGTTGTCTTGTCTTGTCTTGTCTTGACAAGTTGTCTTGTCTTGTCTTGACAAGTTGTCTTGTCTTGTCTTGTCTTGTCTTGTCTTGTCTTGTCTTGTCTTGTCTTGTCTTGTCTTTTCTTGTCCTTGTCTTGTCTTGTCTTGACAAGTTGTCTTGTCTTGTCTTGACAAGTTGTCTTGTCTTGTCTTGTCTTGTCTTGTCTTGATCTTGTCTTGTCTTGTCTTGACAACTTGTCTTGTCTTGTCTAGTCTTGTCTTGTTTTGACCTTGTCTTGTCTTGTCTTGTCTTGACAAGTTGTCTTGTCTTGTCATGTCTTGACAAGTTGTCTTGTCTTGTCTTGTCTTGTCTTTTCTTTTCTTGTCTTGTCTTGTCTTGTCTTGTCTTGTCTTGTCTTGTCTTGTCTTGTCTTGTCTCTTATTGTCTTGTCTTGTCTTGTCTTATCTTGTCTTGTCTTGTCTTGTCTGGACAAATTGTCTTGTCTTGTCTTGTCTTGTCTTGCCTTGTTCTTGTATCGTCTTGACAAGTTGTCTTGTCTTGACAAGTTGTCTTGTCTTGTCTTGTCTTGACAAGTTGTCTTGTCTTGTCTTGTCTTGTCTTGTCTTGTCTTGTCTTGACAAGTTGTCTTGTCTTGTCTTGACAAGTTGTCTTGTCTTGTCTTGACAAGTTGTCTTGTCTTGTCTTGACAAGTTGTCTTGTCTTGTCTTGACAAGTTGTCTTGTCTTGACAAGTTGTCTTGTCTTGACAAGTTGTCTTGTCTTGACAAGTTGTCTTGTCTTGACAAGTTGTCTTGTCTTGACGTTGTCTTGTCTTGACAAGTTGTCTTGTCTTGACAAGTTGTCTTGTCTTGACAAGTTGTCTTGTCTTGACAAGTTGTCTTGTCTTGACAAGTTGTCTTGTCTTGACAAGTTGTCTTGTCTTGACAAGTTGTCTTGTCTTGACAAGTTGTCTTGTCTTGACAAGTTGTCTTGTCTAGACAAGTTGTCTTGTCTTGACAATTTGTCTTGTCTTGACAAGTTTTCTTATCTTGTCTTGTCTTGTCTTGTCTTGTCTTGACTTGTCTTGTCTTGTCTTGTCTTGACAAGTTGTCTTGTCTTGTCTTGACAAGTTGTCTTGTCTTGTCTTGTCTTGACAAGTTGTCTTGTCTTGTCGTGTTCGCGTCGCGTCTTGTCTTGTCTTGTCTTGACAAGTTGTCTTGTCTTGTCTTGTCTTGTCTTGTCTTGTCTTGTCTTGTCTTGTCTTGTCTTGTCTTGTCTTGTCTTGTCTTGTCTTGTCTTGTCTTTCTTGTCTTGTCTTGTCTTGTCTTGTCTTGTCTTGTCTTGTCTTGTCTTGTCTTGTCTTTTCTAGTTTGTCTTGTCTTTTCCTGTCTTGGCTTGTCTTGTCTTGATAAGTTGTCTTGTCTTTTCTTGACAAGTTGTCTTGTCTTGTCTTGACAAGTTGTCTTGTCTTGTCTTTTCTAGTCTTTTCTAGTCTTGTCTTGTCTTGTCTTGTCTTGTCTTGTCTTGACAAGTTGTCTTGTCTTGTCTTGTCTTGTCTTGTCTTGTCTTGTCTTGACAACTTGTCTTTGTCTTGTCTTGTCTTTTCTTGTCTTGACCTTGTCTTGTCTTGGCTTGTTTTGACAACTTGTCTTGTCTTGTCTTGACAAGTTGTCTGGTCTGGATAAGTTGTCTTGTCTTGTCTTGACAAGTTGTCTTGTCTTCTCTTGTCTTGACAAGTTGTCTTGTCTTGTCTTAACAAGTTGTGTTGTGTTGTGTTGTGTTGTCTCGTCTCGTCTCGTCTCGTCTTGTCTTGTCTCGTCTTGTCTTGTCTTGTCTTGTCTTGTCTTGTCTTGTCTTGTCTTTCTTGTCTTGTCTTGTCTTGTATTGTCTTGTCTTGTCTTGTCTTTTCTAGTCTTGTCTTGTCTTTTCCTGTCTTGTCTTGTCTTGTCTTGTCTTGATAAGTTGTCTTGTCTTTTCTTGACAAGTTGTCTTGTCTTGTCTTGACAAGTTTCTTGTCTTGACAAGTTGTCTTGTCTAGTCTTGACAAGTTGTCTTGTCTTGTCTTGTCTTGTCTTGTCTTTTCTTATATTGTCTTGTCTTGTCTTGTCTTGTCTTGTCTTGTCTTGTCTTGTCTTGTCTTGTCTTGACAAGTTGTCTTGTCTTGTCTTGACAAGTTGTCTTGTCTTGTCTTGACAAGTTGTCTTGTCTTGTCTTGTCTTGTCTTGTCTTGTCTTGTCTTGTCTTGTCTTGTCTGTCTTGTCTTGTCTTGTCTTGTCTTGTCTTGTCTTGTCTTGTGTTGTCTTGTCTTGTCTTGTCTTGTCTTGTCTTGTCTTGTCTTGTCTTGTCTTGACAAGTCTGGTCTTGACAAGTTGCCTTGTCTTGTCTTGACAAGTTGTCTTGTCTTGACAAGTTGTCTTGTCTTGACAAGTTGTCTTGTCTTCTCAAGTTGTCTTGTCTTGACAAGTTGCCTTCCCTTGACAAGTTTTCTTGTCTTGTCTTTTCTTGTCTTGTCTTGTCTTGTCTTGTCTTGTCTTGTCTTGTCTTGTCTTGTCTAGTCTTGTCTTGTCTTGTTCTTGTCTTGTCTTGACAAGTTGTCTTGTCTTGACAAGTTGTCTTGTCTTGTCTTGTCTTGTCTTGTCTTGTCTTGTCTTGTCTTGTCTTGTCTTGTCTTGTCTTGTCTTGACAAGTTGTCTTGTCTTGTCTTGACAAGTTGTCTTGTCTTGTCTTGACAAGTTGTCTTGTCTTGTCTTGACAAGTTGTCTTGTCTTGCTTTTTCTTGTCTTGTCTTTTCTTGTCTTGTCTTGTCTTGTCTTGTCTTGTCTTGTCTTGTCTTGTCTTGTCTTGTCTTGTCTTTTCTTGTCTTGTCTTGTCTTGTCTTGTCTTGTCTTGTCTTGTCTTGTCTTGTCTTGTCTTGTCTTGTCTTGTCTTGTCTTGTCTTGACAAGTTGTATTGTCTTGTCTTTTCTTGTCTTGTCTTTTCTTATATTGTCTTGTCTTGTCTTGTCTTGTCTTGTCTTGTCTTGTCTTGTCTTGTCTTGTCTTGTCTTGTTTTGTCTTGTCTTGTCTTGTCTTGTCTTGTCTTGACAAGTTGTCTTGTCTTGTCTTGTCTTGACAAGTTGTCTTGTCTTGTCTTGTCTTGACAAGTTGTCTTGTCTTGTCTTGTCTTGACAAGTTGTCTTGTCTTGTCTTGACAAGTTGTCTTGTCTTGTCTTGTCTTGTCTTGTCTGGTCTTGTCTTGTCTTGTCTTGTCTTGTCTTGTCTAGTCTGTCTTGTCTTGTCTTGTCTTGACAAGTTGTCCTGTCTTGTCTTGTCTTGTCTTGTCTTGTCTAGTCTTGTCTTGTTTTTCTTGTCTTGTCTTGTCTTGACAAGTTGTCTTGTCTTGTCTAGTCTTGTCTTGTTTTGACAACTTGTCATGTCTTGTCATGACTTGACAAGTTGTCATGTCTTGTCATGTCCTGACAAGTTGTCTTGTTTTGTCTTGTCTTGTCTTTTCTTTTCTTGTCTTGTCTTGTCTTGTCTTGTCTTGTCTTGTCTTGTCTTGTCTTGTCTTGTCTCTTATTGTCTTGTCTTGTCTTGTCTTGTCTTGTCTTGTCTTGTCTTGTCTTGACTTGTCTTGTCTTGTCTTGTCTTGTCTTGTCTTGTCTTGTCTTGTCTTGACAAGTTGTCTTGTCTTGATAAGTTGTCTTGTCTTGTCTTGTCTTGACAAGTGGTCTTGTCTTGTCTTGTCTTGTCGTGTCTTGTCTTGTCTTGACAAGTTGTCTTGTCTTGTCTTGACAAGTTGTCTTGTCTTGTCTTGACAAGTTGTCTTGACAAGTTGTCTTGTCTTGTCTTGACAAGTTGTCTTGACAAGTTGTCTTGTCTTGACAAGTTGTCTTGTCTTGTCGTTGTCTTGTCTTGTCTTGTCTTGTCTTGACAAGTTGTCTTGTCTTGACAAGTTGTCTTGTCTTGACAAGTTGTCTTGTCTTGACAAGTTGTCTTGTCTTGACAAGTTGTCTTGTCTTGACAAGTTGTCTTGTCTTGACAAGTTGTCTTGTCTTGACAAGTTGTCTTGTCTTGACAAGTTGTCTTGTCTTGACAAGTTGTCTTGTCTTGACAAGTTGTCTTGTCTTGACAAGTTGTCTTGTCTTGACAATTTGTCTTGTCTTGACAAGTTTTCTTGTCTTGTCTTGTCTTGTCTTGTCTTGTCTTGACAAATTGTCTTGTCTTGTCTTGTCTTGACAAGTTGTCTTGTCTTGTCTTGACAAGTTGTCTTGTCTTCTCTTGTCTTGACAAGTTGTCTTGTCTTGTCGTGTTCGCGTCGCGTCGTGTCTTGTCTTGTCTTAACAAGTTGTGTTGTGTTGTGTTGTGTTGTCTCGTCTCGTCTCGTCTTGTCTTGTCTTGTCTAGTCTTGTCTTGTCTTGTCTTGTCTTGTCTTGTCTTTCTTGTCTTGTCTTGTCTTGTCTTGTCTTGTCTTGTATTGTCTTGTCTTGTATTGTCTTTTCTAGTCTTGTCTTGTCTTTTCCTGTCTTGTCTTGTCTTGTCTTGATAAGTTGTCTTGTCTTTTCTTGACAAGTTGTCTTGTCTTGTCTTGACAAGTTGTCTTGTCTTGTCTTTTCTAGTCTTTTCTAGTCTTGTCTTGTCTTGTCTTGTCTTGTCTTGTCTTGACAAGTTGTCTTGTCTTGTCTTTTCTTGTCTAGTCTTGTCGTTTCTTGACAACTTGCTTTGTCTTGTCTAGTCTTTTCTTGTTTTGACAACTTGTCTAGTCTTGGCTTGTTTTGACAACTTGTCTTGTCTTGTCTTGACAAGTTGTCTGGTCTGGATAAGTTGTCTTGTCTTGTCTTGACAAGTTGTCTTGTCTTGTCTTGACATCTTGTCTTGTCTTGTCTTGTCTTGTCTTTCTTGTCTTGTCTTGCTTGTCTTGTCTTGTCTTGTCTTGTCTTGACAAGTTGTCTTGTCTTGTCTTGACAAGTTGTCTTGCTTGTCTTGTCTTGACAAGTCGTCTTGTCTTATCGTGTCGCGTCATGTCTTGTCTTCTCTTGTCTTGTCTTGCCTTGTCTTGTCTTGTCTTGTCTTGTCTTGTCTTGTCTTGTCTTGTCTTGTCTTGTCTTGTCTTGTCTTTTCTTGTCTTGTATTGTTTTGTCTTGTATTGTCTTTTCTAGTCTTGTCTTTTCTTGACAAGTTGTCTTGTCTTGTCTTGACAAGTTTCTTGTCTTGACAAGTTGTCTTGTCTAGTCTTGACAAGTTGTCTTGTCTTGTCTTTACTTGTCTTGTCTTTTCTTATATTGTCTTGTCTTGTCTTGCCTTGTCTTGTCTTGTCTTGTCTTGTCTTGTCTTGTCTTGACAAGTTGTCTTGTCTTGTCTTGACAAGTTGTCTTGTCTTGTCTTGACAAGTTGTCTTGTCTTGTCTTTTCTTGTCTTGTCTTGTCTTGTCTTGTCTTGTCTTGTCTTGTCTTGTCTTGTCTTGTCTTGTGTTGTCTTGTCTTGTCTTGTCTTGTCTTGTCTTGTCTTGTCTTGTCTTGTCTTGTCTTGACAAGTCTGGTCTTGACAAGTCTGGTCTTGACAAGTTGCCTTGTCTTGTCTTGACAAGTTGTCTTGTCTTGACAAGTTGTCTTGTCTTGACAAGTTGTCTTGTCTTCACAAGTTGTCTTGTCTTGACAAGTTGCCTTGTCTTGACAAGTTTACTTATCTTATCTTTTCTTGTCTTGTCTTGTCTTGTCTTGTCTTGTCTTGTCTTGTCTTGTCTTGTCTAGTCTTGTCTTGTCTTGTTCTTGTCTTGTCTTGACAAGTTGTCTTGTCTTGATAAGTTGTCTTGTCTTGTCTTTTCTTGTCTTGTCTTGTCTTGTCTTGTCTTGTCTTGTCTTGTCTTGTCTTGTCTTGTCTTGTCTTGACAAGTTGTCTTGTCTTGTCTTGACAAGTTGTCTTGTCTTGTCTTGACAAGTTGTCTTGTCTTGACAAGTTGTCTTGTCTTGCTTTGTCTTTTCTTTTCTTTTCTTGTCTTGTCTTGTCTTTGTCTTGTCTTGTCTTTTTCTTGTCTTGTCTTGTCTTGTCTTGTCTTGTCTTGTCTTGTCTTGTCTTGTCTTGTCTTGTCTTTTCTTGTCTTGTCTTGTCTTGTCTTGTCTTGTCTTGTCTTTCTTGTCTTGTCTTGTCTTGTCTTGTCTTGTCTTGACAAGTTGTCTTGTCTTGTCTTTTCTTGTCTTGTCTTGTCTTGTATTGTCTTGTCTTGTCTTGTCTTGTCTTGTCTTGTCTTGTCTTGTCTTGTCTTGTCTTGTCTTGTCTTGTCTTGACAAGTTGTCTTGTCTTGTCTTGTCTTCACAAGTTGTCTTGTCTTGTCTTGTCTTGACAAGTTGTCTTGTCTTGTCTTGACAAGTTGTCTTGTCTTGTCTAGTCTTGTCTTGTCTGGTCTTGTCTTGTCTTGTCTTATCTTGTCTTTTCTAGTCTGAACTTGTCTTGTCTTGTCTTGACAACTTGTCTTGTCTTTTCTTGACAAATTGTCTTGTCTTGTCTAGTCTTGTCTTGTTTTGATAACTTGTCTTGTCTTTTCTTGACAACTTGTCTTGTCTTGTCTAGTCTTGTCTTGTTTTGACAACTTGTCTTGTCTTGTCTTGTCTTGACAAGTTGTCTTGTCTTGTCTTGTCTTGACAAGTTGTCTTGTCTTGTCTTGTCTTGTCTTGTCTTGTCTTGTCTTGTCTTGTCTTGTCTTGTCTTGTCTTGTCTTGTCTTGTCTTGTCTCTTATTGTCTTGTCTTGTCTTGTCTTATCTTGTCTTGTCTTGTCTTGTCTGGACAAATTGTCTTGTCTTGTCTTGTCTTGTTCTTGTCTTGTTCTTGTCTTGTCTTGACAAGTTGTCTTGTCTTGATAAGTTGTCTTGTCTTGTCGTGTCTTGACAAGTGGTCTTGTCTTGTCTTGTCTTGTCTTGTCGTATCTTGTCTTGTCTTGTCTTGTCGTATCTTGTCTTGTCTGGACAAGTTGTCTTGTCTTGACTTGACAAGTTGTCTTGACAAGTTGTCTTGACAAGTTGTCTTGTCTTGTCTTGACAAGTTGTCTTGTCTTGTCTTGACTTGTCTTGTCTTGTCTTGACAAGTTGTCTTGTCTTGTCTTGTCTTGTCTTGTCTTGACAATTGTCTTGTCTTGACAAGTTGTCTTGTCTTGACAAGTTGTCTTGTCTTGACGTTGTCTTGCGTTGACAAGTTGTCTTGTCTTGACATTGTCTTGTCTTGACAAGTTGTCTTGTCTTGACAAGTTGTCTTGTCTTGACAAGTTGTCTTGTCTTGACAAGTTGTCTTGTCTTGACAAGTTGTCTTGTCTTGACAAGTTGTCTTGTCTTGACAAGTTGTCTTGTCTTGACAAGTTGTCTTGCCTTGACAAGTTTTCTTATCTTGTCTTGTCTTGTCTTGTCTTGTCTTGACAAATTGTCTTGTCTTGTCTTGTCTTGACAAGTTGTCTTGTCTTGTCTTGACAAGTTTCTTGTCTTGATAAGTTGTCTTGTCTTGTCTTGACAAGTTGTCTTGTCTTGTCTTTTCTAGTCCTGTCTTGTATTGTAGGTCTTGTCTTGTATTGTCTTGTCTTGTCTTGACAAGTTGTCTTGTCTTGTCTTTTCTTGTCTAGTCTTGTCGTTTCTTGACAACTTGCCTTGTCTTGTCTAGTCTTTTCTTGTTTTGACAACTTGTCTAGTCTTGGCTTGTTTTGACAACTTGTCTTGTCTTGACAAGTTGTCTGGTCTGGATAAGTTGTCTTGTCTTGTCTTGACAAGTTGTCTTGTCTTGTCTTGACATCTTGTCTTGTCTTGTCTTGTCTTGTCTTTCTTGTCTTGTCTTTCTTGTCTTGTCTTGTCTTGTCTTGACAAGTTGTCTTGTCTTGTCTTGACAAGTTGTCTTGCTTGTCTTGTCTTGACAAGTCGTCTTGTCTTATCGTGTCTTGTCTTGTCTTGTCTTGTCTTGTCTTGTCTTGTCGTGACAAGTTGTGTTGTATTGTATTGTGTTGTCTCGTCTCGCCTCGTCTTGTCTTGTCTTGTCTTGTTTTTTCTTGTCTTGTCTTGTCTTGTCTTGTCTTGTCTGTCTTGGCTTGTCTCGTCTTGTCTTGTCTTGTCTTGACAAGTTGTCCTGTCTTGTCTTCTCTTTTCTTGACAATTTGTCTTGTTTTGACAAGTTGTCTTGTCTTGTCTTGAAAAGTTGTATTGTCTTGTCGTGTTGTGTTGTGTCGTGTCGTGTCGTGTCTTGTCTTGTCTAGACAACTTGTCTTGTCTTGTCTTCTCTTGTCTTGTCTTGACAAGTTGTCTTGTCTTGACAAGTTGTCTTGTCTTGACAAGTTGTCTTGTCTTGACAAGTTTTCTTATCTTGTCTTGTCTTGTCTTGTCTTGTCTTTACAAATTGTCTTGTCTTGTCTTGTCTTGACAAGTTGTCTTGTCTTGTCTTAACAAGTTGTCTTGTCTTCTCTTGTCTTGACAAGTTGTCTTGTCTTGTCTTAACAAGTTGTGTTGTGTTGTGTTGTGTTGTCTCGTCTCGTCTCGTCTCGTCTCGTCTTGTCTTGTCTCGTCTTGTCTTGTCTTGTCTTTCTTGTCTTTTCTTGTCTTGTATTGTTTTTGTCTTGTATTGTCTTTTCTAGTCTTGTCTTGTCTTTTCCTGTCTTGTCTTGTCTTGTCTTGTCTTGATAAGTTGTCTTGTCTTTTCTTGACAAGTTGTCTTGTCTTGTCTTGACAAGTTTCTTGTCTTCACAAGTTGTCTTGTCTAGTCTTGACAAGTTGTCTTGTCTTGTCTTGTCTTGTCTTGTCTTGTCTTGTCTTGACAAGTTATATTGTCTTGTCTTTTCTTGTCTTGTCTTTTCTTATATTGTCTTGTCTTGTCTTGCCTTGTCTTGTCTTGTCTTGTTTTGTCTTGCCTTGTCTTGACAAGTTGTCTTGTCTTGTCTTGACAAGTTGTCTTGTCTTGTCTTGACAAGTTGTCTTGTCTTGTCTTTTCTTGTCTTGTCTTGTCTTGTCTTGGCTTGTCTTGTCTTGTCTTGTCTTGTCTTGTCTTGTCTTGTCTTGTCTTGTCTTGTTGTGTTGTCTTGTCTTGTCTTGTCTTGTCTTGTCTTGTCTTGTCTTGTCTTGTGTTGTCTTGACAAGTCTGGTCTTGACAAGTCTGGTCTTAACAAGTTGCCTTGTCTTGTCTTGACAAGTTGTCTTGTCTTGACAAGTTGTCTTGTCTTGACAAGTTGTCTTGTCTTGACAAGTTGTCTTGTCTTCACAAGTTGTCTTGTCTTGACAAGTTGCCTTGCCTTGACAAGTTTTCTTATCTTATCTTATCTTGTCTTGTCTTGTCTTGTCTTGTCTTGTCTTGTCTTGTCTAGTCTTGTCTTGTCTTGTTCTTGTCTTGTCTTGACAAGTTGTCTTGTCTTGATAAGTTGTCTTGTCTTGTCTTTTCTTGTCTTGTCTTGTCTTGTCTTGTCTTGTCTTGTCTTGTCTTGTCTTGTCTTGTCTTGTCTTGTCTTGTCTTGACAAGTTGTCTTGTCTTGTCTTGACAAGTTGTCTTGTCTTGTCTTGACAAGTTGTCTTGTCTTGTCTTGACAAGTTGTCTTGTCTTGCTTTTTCTTTTCTTTTCTTTTCTTTTCTTGTCTTGTCTTGTCTTGTCTTGTCTTGTCTTGTCTTGTCTTGTCTTGTCTTGTCTTGTCTTGTCTTGTCTTGTCTTGTCTTTTTCTTGTCTTGTCTTTTCTTTTCTTTTCTTTTTCTTGTCTTGTCTTTTTTTCTTGTCTTGTCTTGTCTTGTCTTGTCTTGTCTTTTCTTGTCTTTTCTTTTCTTGTCTTGTCTTGTCTTTTCTTTCTTTTCTTTTCTTGTCTTGTCTTGTCTTGTCTTGTCTTGTCTTGTCTTGTCTTGTCTTGTCTTGTCTTGTCTTGTCTTGACAAGTTGTCTTGTCTTGTCTTGTCTTGACAATTTCTTGTCTTGTCTTTGTCTTGTCTTGTCTTGTCTTTTCTTGTCTTGTCTTGTCTTGTCTTGCCTTGTCTTGTCTTGTCTTGTCTTGACAAGTTGTCTTGACTTGACAAGTTATCTTGTGTTGTCTTGTGTTGTGTTGTCTTGCCTTGCCTTGTCTTGTCTTGTCTTTTCTTGTTTTGTCTTGACAAGTTGTCTTGTCTAGTCTTGACAAGTTGTCTTGTCTTGTCTTGTCTTGTCTTGACAAGTTGTCTTGACTTGACAAGTTATCTTGTGTTGTCTTGTGTTGTGTTGTCTTGCCTTGCCTTGTCTTGTCTTGTTTTGTCTTGCCTTTTCTTGACAAGTTTTGTTGTCTTGTCTTGACAAGTTGTCTTGTCTTGTCTTGTCTTTTATTTTCTTGGCTTGTCTTCTCTTGTCTTGTCTTTTCTTGTCTTGTCTTGTCTTTTCTTGTCTTGTCTTGTCTTGTCTTGTCTTGTCTTGTCTTGTCTTGTCTTGTCTTGTCTTGTCTTGTCTTGTCTTGTCTTGACAAGTTGTCTTGACTTGACAAGTTGTCTTGTCTTGTGTTGTCTTGTGTTGTCTTGTGTTGTCTTGTGTTGTCTTGTGTTGTGTTGTCTTGTCTTGTGTTGTCTTGTGTTGTGTTGTCTTGTCTTTTCTTATTTTGTCTTGCCTTATCTTGTCTTGTCTTGTCTCGTCTCGTCTCGTCTCGTCATGTATTCCCTTACCTTGCCTTGCCTTGCCTTGTCTTGCCTTATCTTGTCTTTTCTTTACTTTTCTTGTCTTTTCTTTTCTTGTGTTGTCTTGTCTTGTCTTGCCTTGTTTGCCTTGTCTTGTCTTGTCTTGTCTTGTCTTGTCTTGTGTTGACATGTTGTCTTGTCTTGACTTGTCTTGTCTTTTCTTGTCTTGTCTTGTCTTGTCTTGTCTTGTCTTGTCTTGTCTTGTCTTGACAAGTTGTCTTGTCTTGTCTTGACAAGTTGTCTTGTCTTGTCTTTTCTTTTCTTGGCTTGTCTTGTCTTGTCTTTTTCTTGTCTTGTTTTCTCTTGTATTGTTTTGTCTTGTCTTGTCTTTTCTTTTCTTATCTTGTCTTGTCTTGTCTTGTCTTGACAAGTTGTCTTGTCTTGTCTTGACATCTTGTCTTGTCTTGTCCTGTCTTGTCTTTCTTGTCTTGTCTTGCTTGTCTTGTCTTGTCTTGTCTTGACAAGTTGTCTTGTCTTGTCTTGACAAGTTGTCTTGCTTGTCTTGTCTTGACAAGTCGTCTTGTCTTATCGTGTCGCGTCATGTCTTTTCTTCTCTTGTCTTGTCTTGTCGTGACAAGTTGTGTTGTATTGTATTGTGTTGTCTCGTCTCGTCTCGTCTTGTCTTGTCTTGTCTTGTTTTTTCTTGTCTTGTCTTGTCTTGTCTTGTCTTGTCTGTCTTGGCTTGTCTCGTCTTGTCTTGTCTTGTCTTGACAAGTTGTCCTGTCCTGTCTTGTCTTCTCTTTTCTTGACAATTTGTCTTGTTTTGACAAGTTGTCTTGTCTTGTCTTGAAAAGTTGTATTGTCTTGTCGTGTTGTGTTGTGTCGTGTCGTGTCGTGTCTTGTCTTGTCTAGACAACTTGTCTTGTCTTGTCTTCTCTTGTCTTGTCTTGACAAGTTGTCTTGTCTTGACAAGTTGTCTTGTCTTGACAAGTTGTCTTGTCTTGACAAGTTTTCTTATCTTGTCTTGTCTTGTCTTGTCTTGTCTTGTCTTTACAAATTGTCTTGTCTTGTCTTGTCTTGACAAGTTGTCTTGTCTTGTCTTAACAAGTTGTCTTGTCTTCTCTTGTCTTGACAAGTTGTCTTGTCTTGTCTTAACAAGTTGTGTTGTGTTGTGTTGTGTTGTCTCGTCTCGTCTCGTCTCGTCTCGTCTCGTCTCGTCTTGTCTTGTCTCGTCTTGTCTTGTCTTGTCTTTCTTGTCTTTTCTTGTCTTGTATTGTTTTTGTCTTGTATTGTCTTTTCTAGTCTTGTCTTGTCTTTTCCTGTCTTGTCTTGTCTTGTCTTGTCTTGATAAGTTGTCTTGTCTTTTCTTGACAAGTTGTCTTGTCTTGTCTTGACAAGTTTCTTGTCTTCACAAGTTGTCTTGTCTAGTCTTGACAAGTTGTCTTGTCTTGTCTTGTCTTTACTTGTCTTGTCTTTTCTTATATTGTCTTGTCTTGTCTTGCCTTGTCTTGTCTTGTCTTGTTTTGTCTTGCCTTGTCTTTACAAGTTGTCTTGTCTTGTCTTGATAAGTTGTCTTGTCTTGTCTTGACAAGTTGTCTTGTCTTGTCTTTTCTAGTCCTTTCTAGTCTTGTCTTGTCTTGTATTGTCTTGTCTTGTCTTGACAAGTTGTCTTGTCTTGTCTTTTCTTGTCTAGTCTTGTCGTTTCTTGACAACTTGCCTTGTCTTGTCTAGTCTTTTCTTGTTTTGACAACTTGTCTAGTCTTGGCTTGTTTTGACAACTTGTCTTGTCTTGTCTTGACAAGTTGTCTGGTCTGGATAAGTTGTCTTGTCTTGTCTTGACAAGTTGTCTTGTCTTGTCTTGACATCTTGTCTTGTCTTGTCCTGTCTTGTCTTTCTTGTCTTGTCTTGTCTTGTCTTGTCTTGTCTTGTCTTGACAAGTTGTCTTGTCTTGTCTTGACAAGTTGTCTTGCTTGTCTTGTCTTGACAAGTCGTCTTGTCTTATCGTGTCGCGTCATGTCTTGTCTTCTCTTGTCTTGTCTTGTCGTGACAAGTTGTGTTGTATTGTATTGTGTTGTCTCGTCTCGTCTCGTCTTGTCTTGACTTGTCTTGTTTTTTCTTGTCTTGTCTTGTCTTGTCTTGTCTTGTCTGTCTTGTCTTGTCTTGTCTTGTCTTGTCTTGTCTGGTCTTGTATTGCCTTCCCTTGTCTTGCCTTGTCTTGTCTTGTCTTGGCTTGTCTTGTCTTGTCTTGTCTTGTCTTGTTCTTGTCTTGTCTTGACAATTTGTGTTGTCTTGATAAGTTGTCTTGTCTTGACAAGTTATCTTGTCTTGACAAGTTGTCTTGTCTTGTCTTGACAAGTTGTCTTGTCTTGTCTTGTCTTTTCTTTTCTTGGCTTGTCTTGTCTTGTCTTTTTCTTGTCTTGTCTTCTCTTGTATTGTTTTGTCTTGTCTTGTCTTGTCTTTTATTTTCTTATCTTGTCTTGTCTTGTCTTGTCTTGTCTTGTCTTGTCTTGACAAGTTGTCTTGTCTTGTCTTGACAAGTTGTCTTGTCTTGTCTTTACAAGTTGTCTTGTCTTGTCTTGACTAGTTGTCTTGTCTTATCTTGTATTTTCTTTTCTTGGCTTGTCTTGTATTGTCTTGTCTTGACTTGTCTTGTCTTGTCTTTTTATGTCTTGTCTTGTCTTTACAAGTTGTCTTGTCTTGACAAGTTGTCTTGTCTTGACAAGTTGGCTTGTCTTGACAAGTTGTCTTGTTTTGTCTTGTCTTGTCTTGTCTTGTCTAGTCTTGTCTTTTCTTGTCTTGTCTTGTCTTGTCTTGTCTTGTCTTGTCTTGTCTTGTCTTGTCTTGCCTTGCCTTTCCTTGTCTTGTCTTGCCTTGCCTTTTCTGGTCTTGTCTTGTCTTTTCTCGTCTTGTCTTGTCTAGTCTCGTCTCGTCTCGTCTAGTCTCGTCTTGTCTTGCCTTGCCTTGCCTTGTCTTGTCTTTTCTTTTCTTGTCTTGTCTTGTCTTGTCTTGCCTTGTCTTGTCTTGTCTTGTCTTGTCTTGTCTTGACAAGTTGTCTTGACAAGTTGTCTTGTCTTGTCTTGACAAGTTGTCTTGTCTTGTCTTGACAAGTTGTCTTGTCTTGTCGTGACAAGTTGTCTTGTCTTGTTTTGTCTTGTCTTTCCTTGTCTTTCCTTGTCTTGTCTTGTCTTGTCTTGTCTTGTCTTGTCTTGCCTGGTCTTGCCTGGTCTTGTCTTGTCTTGTCTCGTGTCGTCTCGTGTCGTCATGTATTGCCTTACCTTGCCTTGCCTTGTCTTGCCTTGTCTTGTCTTTTCTTTTCTTTTCTTCTCTTGTCTTTTCTTGTCTTGTCTTGTATTGTCTTGTCTTGCCTTGTCTTGCCTTGTCTTGTCTTGACAAGTTGTCTTGTCTTGTCTTGACAAATTATCTTGTCTTGTCTTGTCTTGACAAGTTGTCTTGCCTTGTCTTGACAAGTTGTCTTGCCTTGTCTTTTCTTTACTTTTCTTGTCTTTTCTTGTCTTGTCTTGTCTTGTCTTTTCTTGTCTTGTCTTGTCTTGTCTTGTCTTGTCTTGTCTTGTCTTGTCTTGTCTTGTGTTGACAAGTTATCTTGTCTTGTCGTGACAAGTTGTCTTATCTTGTCTTGTCTTGCCTGGTCTTGTCTTGTCTTGTCTCGTCTCGTCTCGTCTCGTCATGTATTGACTTACCTTGCCTTGTCTTGTCTTGTCTTGCCTTGTCTTGTCTTTTCTTTACTTTTCTTGTCTTTTCTTGTCTTGTCTTGTCTTGTCTTGTCATGCCTTGTCTTGCCTTGTCTTGTCTTGTCTTGTCTTGTCTTGTCTTGTGTTGACATGTTGTCTTGTCTTGTCTTGACAAGTTGTCTTGTCTTGTCTTTTCTTTTCTTGTCTTGTCTTTTCTTTTCTTGTCTTGTCTTTTCTTGTCTTGTCTTGTCTTGTCTTTTCTTGTGTTGTCTTGTCTTGTCTTGTCTTGTCTTGTCTTGACAAGTTGTCTTGTCTTGTCTTGACAAGTTGTCTTGTCTTGTCTTTTCTTTTCTTGTCTTGTCTTGTCTTGTCTTTTTCTTGTCTTGTCTTGTCTTGTCTTGTCATGCCTTGTCTTGCCTTGTCTTGTCTTGTCTTGTCTTGTCTTGTGTTGACATGTTGTCTTGTCTTGTCTTGACAAGTTGTCTTGTCTTGTCTTTTCTTTTCTTGTCTTGTCTTTTCTTTTCTTGTCTTGTCTTTTCTTGTCTTGTCTTGTCTTGTCTTGTCTTTTCTTTTCTTATCTTGTCTTGTCTTGTCTTGTCTTGACAAGTTGTCTTGTCTTGTCTTGACAAGTTGTCTTGTCTTATCTTGACAAGTTGTCTTGTCTTGTCTTGACAAGTTGTCTTGTCTTGCTTTTTCTTTTCTTTTCTTTTCTTTTCTTTTCTTTTCTTTTCTTTTCTTTTCTTTTCTTTTCTTTTCTTTTCTTTTCTTTTCTTTTCTTTTCTTTTCTTTTCTTTTCTTTTCTTTTCTTTTCTTTTCTTTTCTTTTCTTTTCTTTTCTTTTCTTTTCTTTTCTTGTCTTTTCTTTTCTTTTCTTTTCTTGTCTTTTCTTTTCTTTTCTTGTCTTTTCTTGTCTTTTCTTTTCTTTTCTTTTCTTTTCTTTTCTTTTCTTGTCTTTTCTTGTCTTGTCTTGTCTTGTCTTGTCTTGTCTTGTCTTGTCTTGTCTTGTCTTGACAAGTTGTCTTGTCTTGTCTTGACAAGTTGTCTTGTCTTGTCTTGTCTTGTCTTTTCTTGTCTTGTCTTGTCTTGTGTTGTCTTGTCTTGCCTTGCCTTGTCTTGTCTTGTCTTTTCTTGTTTTGTCTTGACAAGTTGTCTTGTCTAGTCTTGACAAGTTGTCTTGTCTTGTCTTGTCTTGTCTTGACAAGTTATATTGTCTTGTCTTTACTTGTCTTGTCTTTTCTTATATTGTCTTGTCTTGTCTTGTCTTGTCTTGTCTTGTCTTGTCTTGTCTTGTTTTGTCTTGCCTTTTCTTGACAAGTTGTCTTGTCTTGTCTTGACAAGTTGTCTTGTCTTGTCTTGTCTTTTATTTTCTTGGCTTGTCTTGTCTTGTCTTTTCTTGTCTTGTCTTGTCTTTTATTTTCTTGGCTTGTCTTGTCTTGTCTTGTCTTGTCTTGTCTTGTCTTGTCTTGTCTTGCCTTGTCTTGTCTTGTCTTGACAAGTTGTCTTGCCTTGACAAGTTGTCTTGTCTTGTCTTGTCTTGTCTTGTGTTGTGTTGTGTTGTCTTGTCTTGTCTTGTCTTGTCTTGTCTTGTCTTTTCTTATTTTGTCTTGCCTTATCTTGTCTTGTCTTGTCTCGTCTCGTCTCGTCTCGTCATGTATTCCCTTACCTTGCCTTGCCTTGTCTTGTCTTGCCTTGTCTTGTCTTTTCTTTACTTTTCTTGTCTTGTCTTTTCTTTTCTTGTCTTGTCTTGTCTTGTCTTGTCTTGTCTTGTCTTGCCTTGTCTTGTCTTGTCTTGTCTTGTCTTGTGTTGACATGTTGTCTTGTCTTGTCTTGACAAGTTGTCTTGTCTTGTCTTTTCTTTTCTTGTCTTGTCTTTTCTTTTCTTGTCTTTTCTTGTCTTGTCTTGTCTTGTCTTTTCTTGTCTTGTCTTGTCTTGTCTTGTCTTGTCTTGTCTTGTCTTGTCTTGTCTTGTCTTGTCTTGTCTTGTCTTGTCTTGTCTTGTCTTGTCTTGTCTTGTCTGGTCTTGTATTGCCTTCCCTTGTCTTGTCTTGTCTTGTCTTGTCTTGTCTTGGCTTGTCTTGTCTTGTCTTGTCTTGTTCTTGTCTTGTCTTGACAATTTGTGTTGTCTTGATAAGTTGTCTTGTCTTGACAAGTTATCTTGTCTTGACAAGTTGTCTTGTCTTGTCTTGACAAGTTGTCTTGTCTTGTCTTGTCTTTTCTTTTCTTGGCTTGTCTTGTCTTGTCTTTTTCTTGTCTTGTCTTGTCTTGTATTGTTTTGTCTTGTCTTGTCTTGTCTTTTATTTTCTTATCTTTTCTTGTCTTGTCTTGTCTTGTCTTGTCTTGTCAAGTTGTCTTGTCTTGTCTTGACAAGTTGTCTTGTCTTGTCTTTACAAGTTGTCTTGTCTTGACAAGTTGTCTTGTCTTATCTTGTATTTTCTTTTCTTGGCTTGTCTTGTATTGTCTTGTCTTGACTTGTCTTGTCTTGTCTTTTTTTGTCTTGTCTTGTCTTGTCTTTACAAGTTGTCTTGTCTTGACAAGTTGTCTTGTCTTGACAAGTTGGCTTGTCTTGACAAGTTGTCTTGTTTTGTCTTGTCTTGTCTTGTCTTGTCTTGTCTAGTCTTGTATTGCCTTTTATTGTCTTGTCTTGTCTTGTCTTATCTTGTCTTGTCTTGTCTTGTCTTGGCTTGTCTTGTCTTGTCTTGTCTTGTCTTTTCTTGTCTTGTCTTGTCTTGTCTTGTCTTGTCTTGTCTTGTCTTGTCTTGTCTTGTCTTGTCTTGTCTTGTCTTGCCTTTCCTTGTCTTGTCTTGGCTTGCCTTTTCTGGTCTTGTCTTGTCTTGTCTCGTCTCGTCTCGTCTCGTCTCGTCTAGTCTCGTCTCGTCTTGCCTTGCCTTGCCTTGTCTTTTCTTTTCTTGTCTTGACTTATCTTGCCTTGCCTTGTCTTGTCTTGTCTTGTCTTGTCTTGACAAGTTGTCTTGACAAGTTGTCTTGTCTTGTCTTGACAAGTTGTCTTGTCTTGTCTTGACAAGTTGTCTTGTCTTGTCTTGACAAGTTGTCTTGTCTTGTCGTGACAAGTTATCTTGTCATGTCGTGACAAGTTGTCTTATCTTGTTTTGTCTTGCCTTTCCTTGCCTTTCCTTGTCTTGTCTTGTCTTGTCTTGTCTTGTCTTGTCTTGTCTTGTCTTGCCTTGCCTTGTCTTGCCTGGTCTTGTCTTGTCTTGTCTCGTCTCGTCTCGTCTCGTCTCGTCTCGTCTCGTCTCGTCATGTATTGCCTTACCTTGCCTTACCTTGCCTTGCCTTGCCTTGCCTTGTCTTTTCTTTTCTTTTCTTCTCTTGTCTTTTCTTTTCTTGTCTTGTATTGTCTTGTCTTGCCTTGTCTTGCCTTGTCTTGTCTTGACAAGTTGTCTTGTCTTGTCTTGACAAATTATCTTGTCTTGTCTTGTCTTGACAAGTTGTCTTGCCTTGTCTTGACAAGTTGTCTTGCCTTGTCTTTTCTTTACTTTTCTTGTCTTTTCTTGTCTTGTCTTGTCTTTTCTTGTCTTGTCTTGTCTTTTCTTGTCTTTTCTTGTCTTGTCTTGTCTTGTCTTGACAAGTTGTCTTGTCTTGTCATTGTCTTTTCTTGGCTTGTCTTGTCTTGTCTTTTCTTTTCTTTTCTTGTCTTGTCTTGTCTTGTCTTGTCTTGTCTCGTCTCGTCTCGTCTCGTCTCGTCTCGTCTCGTCTCGTCTCGTCTTGTCTTGTCTTGTCTTGCCTTGTGTTGTGTTGTCTTGTCTTGTCTTACCTTGCCTTGCCTTGTCTTGTCATGTCTTGCCTTGCCTTGTCTTGTCTTTTCTTGCCTTGCCTTGTCTTGCCTTGTCTTGTCTTGTCTTGTCTTGTCTTGTCTTGTCTTGTCTTGTCTTGTATTGTATTGTATTGTCTTGTTTTGTCTTGTATTGTCTTGTCTTGTCTTGTCTTGTCTTGTCTTTTCTTGTCTTGTCTTGTCTTGTCTTGTCTTGTCTTGTCTTGTCTTGTCTTGTCTTGTCTTGTCTTGACAAGTTGTCTTGTCTTGTCTTTACAAGTTTTCTTGTCTTGTCTTGACAAGTTGTCTTGTCTTGTCTTTACAAGTTGTCTTGTCTTGTCTTGACAAGTTGTATTGTCTGATCTTGTATTTTCTTTTCTTGGCTTGTCTTGTATTGTCTTGTCTTGACTTGTCTTGTCTTGTCTTTTTTGTCTTGTCTTGTCTTTACAAGTTGTCTTGTCTTGACAAGTTGTCTTGTCTTGACAAGTTGGCTTGTCTTGACAAGTTGTCTTGTTTTGTCTTGTATTGCCTTTCATTGTCTTGTCTTGTCTTGTCTTGTCTTGTCTTGTCTTGTCTTGTCTTGTCTTGTCTTGTCTTTTCTTGTCTTGTCTTGTCTTGTCTTGTCTTGTCTTGCCTTGCCTTGCCTTTCCTTGTCTTGTCTTGCCTTGCCTTTTCTGGTCTTGTCTTGTCTTGTCTCGTCTCGTCTAGTCTCGTCTCGTCTCGTCTCGTCTCGTCTTGCCTTGCCTTGCCTTGCCTTGTCTTTTCTTTTCTTGTCTTGTCTTGTCTTGTCTTGCCTTGTCTTGTCTTGTCTTGTCTTGTCTTGTCTTGACAAGTTGTCTTGACAAGTTGTCTTATCTTGTCTTGACAATTTGTCTTGTCTTGTCTTGACAAGTTGTCTTGTCTTGTCGTGACAAGTTATCTTGTCTTGTCGTGACAAGTTGTCTTATCTTGTTTTGTCTTGCCTTTCCTTGCCTTTCCTTGCCTTTCCTTGTCTTGTCTTGTCTTGTCTTGTCTTGTCTTGTCTTGTCTTGTCTTGTCTTGTCTTGCCTTGTCTTGCCTGGTCTTGTCTTGTCTTGTCTCGTCTCGTCTCGTCATGTATTGCCTTACCTTGCCTTGCCTTGTCTTGCCTTGTCTTGTCTTTTCTTTTCTTCTCTTGTCTTTACTTTTCTTGTCTTGTCTTGTCTTGTCTTGCCTTGTCTTGCCTTGTCTTGTCTTGACAAGTTGTCTTGTCTTGTCTAGACAAATTATCTTGTCTTGTCTTGTCTTGACAAGTTGTCTTGCCTTGTCTTGACAAGTTGTCTTGCCTTGTCTTTTCTTTACTTTTCTTGTCTTTTCTTGTCTTGTCTTGTCTTTTCTTGTCTTGTCTTGTCCTTTCATTTCTTGTCTTGTCTTGTCTTGTCTTGTCTTGTCTTGTCTTGTCTTGTCTTGTCTTGACAAGTTGTCATGTCTTGTCTTGTCTTTTCTTGTCTTGGCTTGTCTTGTCTTGTCTTTTCTTTTCTTGTCTTGTCTTGTCTTGTATTGTTTTCTCTTGTCTTGTCTTGTCTTGTCTTGTCTTGTCTTGTCTTTTCTTTTCTTTTCTTGACAAGTTGTCTTGTCTTGTCTTGTATTGCCTTTCCTTGTCTTGTCTTGTCTTGTCTTGTATTGCCTTTCCTTGTCTTGTCTTGCCTTGTCTTGTCTTTTCTTGTCTTTTCTTGTCTTGTCTTTTCTTGCCTTCTCTTGTTTTGTCATGTCTTGCCTTGCCTTGCCTTGTCTTTTCTTTTCTTGTCTTGTCTTGTCTTGCCTTGCCTTGTCTTGTCTTGTCTTGTCTTGTCTTGTCTTGTCTTGTCTTGTCTTGTCTTGTCTTGTCTTGACAAGTTGTCTTGTCTTATCTTGTATTTTATTTTCTTGGCTTGTCTTGTCTTGTCTTGTCTTGTCTTGTCTTGTCTTGTCTTGTCTTGACTTGTCTTGTCTTGTCTTGTCTTGTCTTGTCTTGTCTTGACTTGTCTTGTCTTTTTTTGTCTTGTTGTGTCTTTACAAGTTGTCTTGCCTTGACAAGTTGTCTTGTCTTGACAAGTTGGCTTGTCTTGACAAGTTGTCTTGTCTTTTCTTGTCTTGTCTTGTCTTGTTTTGTTTTGTCTTGCCTTGTCTTGTCTTGTCTTGTCTTGTATTGCCTTTCGTTGTCTTGTCTTGTCTTGCCTTGCCTTTCCTTGTCTTGTCTTGTCTTGCCTTTTCTGGTCTTGTCTTGTCTTTACTTGTCTCGTCTCGTCTCGTCTTGTCTCGTCTTGCCTTGCCTTGCCTTGTCTTGCCTTGACTTTTCTTTTCTAGTCTTGTCTTGTCTTGTCTTGTCTTGTCTTGTCTTGTCTTGTCTTGTCTTGTCTTGTCTTGTCTTGTCTTGTCTTGTCTTGTCTTGTCTTGTCTTGTCTTGTCTTGTCTTGTCTTGACAAGTTGTCTTGGCTTGTCTTGTCTTGTCTTGTCTTGACAAGTTGTCTTTTCTTGTCTTGACAAGTTGTCTTGTGTTGTCGTGATAAGTTGTCTTGTCTTGTTTTGTTTTGTCTTGTCTTGTCTTGCCTTTCCGTGTCTTGTCTTGTCTTGTCTTGTCTTGTGTTGTCTTGCCTGGTCTTGTCTTGTCTTCTCTTGTCTCGTCTCGTCTCATCTTGTCTCGTCTCGTCTCGGCATGTCTTGCCTTACCTTGCCTTGCCTTGACTTGCCTTGTCTTTTCTTTTCTTTTCTTGTCTTTTCTTTTCTTGTCTTGTCTTGTCATGTCTTGTCTTGTCTTGTATTGTCTTGCCTTGTCTTGCCTTGTCTTGTCTTGACAAGTTGTCTTGTCTTGACCAGTTGTCTTGTCTTGCCTTGACAAGTTGTCTTGTCTTGTCTTGACAAGTTGTCTTGTCTTGTCTTTTCTTTTCTTGTCTTGTCTTTTCTTGTCTTTTCTTTTTTTATCCTGTCTTGTCTTTTCTTGTCTTGTCTTGACAAGTTGTCTTGTCTTGTCTGTTCTTTTCTTGGCTCATCTTGTCTTGTCTTTTCTTTTCTTGTCTTGACTTGTCTTTTCTTTTCTTGTCTTGACTTGTCTTGTCTTGTATTGTCTTGTCTTGTCTTGTCTTGCATTGCCTTTCCTTGTCGTACCTTGTCTTGCCTTTTCTTGTCTTGTCTTGTCTTGTCTTGTCTCGTCTCGTCTCGTCTGGTCTGGTCTAGTCTGGTCTGGTCTGGTCTCGTCTAGTCTCGTCTTGTCTTGTCTTGCCTTGCCTTGTGTTGTGTTGTGTTGTCTTTTCTTGTCTTTTCTTGTCTTGTCTTTTCTTGCCTTCTCTTGTTTTGTCATGTCTTGCCTTGCCTTGCCTTGTCTTTTCTTTTCTTTTCTTGTCTTGTCTTGTCTTGCCTTGCCTTGTCTTGTCTTGTCTTGTCTTGTCTTGTCTTGTCTTGTCTTGTCTTGACAAGTTGTCTTGTCTTATCTTGTATTTTATTTTCTTGGCTTGTCTTGTCTTGTCTTGTCTTGTCTTGTCTTGTCTTGTCTTGTCTTGACTTGTCTTGTCTTGTCTTGTCTTGTCTTGTCTTGTCTTGTCTTGTCTTGTCTTGTCTTGTCTTGTCTTGTCTTGACTTGTCTTGTCTTTTTTTGTCTTGTTGTGTCTTTACAAGTTGTCTTGCCTTGACAAGTTGTCTTGTCTTGACAAGTTGGCTTGTCTTGACAAGTTGTCTTGTCTTTTCTTGTCTTGTCTTGTCTTGTTTTGTTTTGTCTTGCCTTGTCTTGTCTTGTCTTGTCTTGTATTGCCTTTCGTTGTCTTGTCTTGTCTTGCCTTGCCTTTCCTTGTCTTGTCTTGTCTTGCCTTTTCTGGTCTTGTCTTGTCTTTACTTGTCTCGTCTCGTCTCGTCTTGTCTCGTCTTGCCTTGCCTTGCCTTGTCTTGCCTTGACTTTTCTTTTCTAGTCTTGTCTTGTCTTGTCTTGTCTTGTCTTGTCTTGTCTTGTCTTGTCTTGTCTTGTCTTGTCTTGTCTTGTCTTGTCTTGTCTTGTCTTGTCTTGTCTTGTCTTGTCTTGTCTTGTCTTGTCTTGTCTTGTCTTGTCTTGACAAGTTGTCTTGGCTTGTCTTGTCTTGTCTTGTCGTGACAAGTTGTCTTTTCTTGTCTTGAAAAGTTGTCTTGTGTTGTCGTGATAAGTTGTCTTGTCTTGTTTTGTTTTGTCTTGTCTTGTCTTGCCTTTCCGTGTCTTGTCTTGTCTTGTCTTGTGTTGTCTTGCCTGGTCTTGTCTTGTCTTCTCTTGTCTCGTCTCGTCTCGTCTTGTCTCGTCTCGTCTCGTCATGTCTTGCCTTACCTTGCCTTGCCTTGACTTGCCTTGTCTTTTCTTTTCTTTTCTTGTCTTTTCTTTTCTTGTCTTGTCTTGTCATGTCTTGTCTTGTCTTGTATTGTCTTGCCTTGTCTTGCCTTGTCTTGTCTTGACAAGTTGTCTTGTCTTGACCAGTTGTCTTGTCTTGCCTTGACAAGTTGTCTTGTCTTGTCTTGACAAGTTGTCTTGTCTTGTCTTTTCTTTTCTTGTCTTGTCTTTTCTTGTCTTTTCTTTTTTTGTCCTGTCTTGTCTTTTCTTGTCTTGTCTTGACAAGTTGTCTTGTCTTGTCTGTTCTTTTCTTGGCTCATCTTGTCTTGTCTTTTCTTTTCTTGTCTTGACTTGTCTTTTCTTTTCTTGTCTTGACTTGTCTTGTCTTGTATTGTCTTGTCTTGTCTTGTCTTGTCTTGCATTGCCTTTCCTTGTCGTACCTTGTCTTGCCTTTTCTTGTCTTGTCTTGTCTTGTCTTGTCTTGTCTTGTCTTGACAATTCTGGTCTTGACAAGTTGCCTTGTATTGTCTTGACAAGTTGTCTTGTCTTGACAAGTTGTCTTGTCTTGAAATGTTGCCTTGTCTTGACAAGTTTTCTTTTCTTTTCTTTTCTTTTCTTTTCTTTTCTTTTCTTGTCTTGTCTTGTCTTGTCTTGTCTTGTCTTGTCTTGTCTTGTCTTGTCTTGTCTTGTCTTGTCTTGTCTTGTCTTGTCTTGTCTTGTCTTGTCTTGTCTTGTCTTGTCTTGTCTTGTCTTGTCTTGTCTTGTCTTGTCTTGTCTTGTCTTGACAAGTTGTCTTGACTTGACAAGTTATCTTGTCTTGTCTTGTGTTGTGTTGTCTTGCCTTGCCTTGTCTTGTCTTGTCTTTTCTTGTTTTGTCTTGACAAGTTGTCTTGTCTAGTCTTGACAAGTTGTCTTGTCCTTGTCTTGTCTTGTCTTGACAAGTTATATTGTCTTGTCTTTACTTGTCTTGTCTTTTCTTATATTGTCTTGTCTTGTCTTGCCTTGTCTTGTCTTGTCTTGTCTTGTTTTGTTTTGTCTTGCCTTGTCTTGACAAGTTGTCTTGTCTTGTCTTGACAAGTTGTCTTGTCTTGTCTTGACAAGTTGTGTTGTGTTGTGTTGTCTTGTCTTGTCTTGTCTTGTCTTGTCTTGTCTTGTCTTGTCTTGTCTTGTCTTGTCTTGTCTTGTGTTGTGTTGTCTTGTCTTGTGTTGTGTTGTGTTGTCTTGTCTTGTGTTGTCTTGACAAGTCTGGTCTTGACAAGTCTGGTCTTGACAAGTTGCCTTGTCTTGTCTTGACAAGTTGTCTTGTCTTGACAAGTTGTCTTGTCTTCACAAGTTGTCTTGTCTTGACAAGTTGCCTTGCCTTGACAAGTTTTCTTATCTTATCTTATCTGTCTTGTCTTGTCTTGTCTTGTCTAGTCTTGTCTTGTCTTGTTCTTGTCTTGTCTTGGCAAGTTGTCTTGTCTTGATAAGTTGTCTTGTCTTGTCTTGTCTTTTCTTGTCTTGTATTGTCCTGTCTTGTCTTGTCTTGTCTTGACAAGTTGTCTTGTCTTGTCTTGACAAGTTGTCTTGTCTTGTCTTGACAAGTTGTCTTGTCTTGTCTTGACAAGTTGTCTTGTCTTGTCTTGTCTTTTCTTTTCTTTTCTTTTCTTTTCTTTTCTTTTCTTTTCTTGTCTTGTCTTGTCTTGTCTTGTCTTGTCTTGTCTTGTCTTGTCTTGATAAGTTATATTGTCTTGTCTTTTCTTTTCTTGTCTTGCCTTTTCTTATATTGTCTTGTCTTGTCTTGTCTTGCCTTGTCTTGTCTTGTCTTGTCTTGTTTTGCCTTGCCTTGTCTTGTCTTGTCTTGTCTTGACAAGTTGTCTTGTCTTGTCTTGACAAGTTGTCTTGTCTTGTCTTGTCTTGTCTTTTCTTGCCTTGTCTTGTCTTGTCTTGTCTTGTCTTGTCTTGTCTTGACAAGTTGTCTTGACTTGACCAGTTATTTTGTCTTGTCTTGTGTTGTGTTGTCTTGTGTTGTGTTGTCTTGTCTTTTCTTGTTTTGTCTTGACAAGTTGTCTTGTCTAGTCTTGACAAGTTGTCTTGTCTTGTCTTGTCTTGTCTTGACAAGTTATATTGTCTTGTCTTTACTTGTCTTGTCTTTTCTTATATTGTCTTGTCTTGTCTTGCCTTGTCTTGTCTTGTCTTGTCTTGTCTTGTCTTGTCTTGTTTTGTCTTGCCTTTTCTTGACAAGTTGTCTTGTCTTGTCTTGACAAGTTGTCTTGTCTTGTCTTGTCTTGGCTTGTCTTGTATTGTCTTTTCTTATATTGTCTTGTCTTGTCTTGCCTTGTCTTGTCTTGTCTTGCCTTGTCTTGTCTTGTCTTGTTTTGTTTTGTCTTGCCTTGTCTTGACAAGTTGTATTGTCTTGTCTTGACAAGTTGTCTTGTCTTGTCTTTTCTTGTCTTGTCTTGTCTTGTCTTGTCTTGTCTTGTCTTGTGTTGTGTTGTCTTGTCTTGTGTTGTCTTGACAAGTCTGGTCTTGACAAGTCTGGTCTTGACAAGTTGCCTTGTCTTGTCTTGACAAGTTGTCTTGTCTTGACAAGTTGTCTTGTCTTCACAAGTTGTCTTGTCTTGACAAGTTGCCTTGCCTTGACAAGTTTTCTTATCTTATCTTATCTGTCTTGTCTTGTCTTGTCTTGTCTAGTCTTGTCTTGTCTTGTTCTTGTCTTGTGTTGACAAGTTGTCTTGTCTTGATAAGTTGTCTTGTCTTGTCTTTTCTTGTCTTGTCTTGTCTTGTCTTGTCTTGACAAGTTGTCTTGTCTTGTCTTGACAAGTTGTCTTGTCTTGTCTTGACAAGTTGTCTTGTTTTGTCTTGACAAGTTGTCTTGTCTAGTCTTGACAAGTTGTCTTGTCTTGTCTTTTTTTGTCTTGTCTTGTCTTGACAAGTTATATTGTCTTGTCTTTACTTGTCTTGTCTTTTCTTATATTGTCTTGTCTTGTCTTGCCTTGTCTTGTCTTGTCTTGTCTTGTTTTGTTTTGTTTTGTTTTGTCTTGCCTTGTCTTGACAAGTTGTCTTGTCTTGTCTTGACAAGTTGTCTTGTCTTGTCTTGACAAGTTGTCTTGTCTTGTCTTTTCTTTTCTTGTCTTGTCTTTTCTTCTCTTTTCTTTTTTTGTCCTGTCTTGTCTTTTCTTGTCTTGTCTTGACAAGTTGTCTTGTCTTGTCTGTTCTTTTCTTGGCTCATCTTGTCTTGTCTTTTCTTTTCTTGTCTTGACTTGTCTTTTCTTTTCTTGTCTTGACTTGTCTTGTCTTGTCTTGTATTGTCTTGTCTTGTCTTGTCTTGTCTTGCATTGCCTTTCCTTGTCGTACCTTGTCTTGCCTTTTCTTGTCTTGTCTTGTCTTGTCTTGTCTTGTCTTGACAATTCTGGTCTTGACAAGTTGCCTTGTATT